>PVIY010004365.1:0-103688 GCA_004026745.1 Myrmecophaga tridactyla
GGCAGTGAATAAAGAAGTACTTGCAAAGTCCCATTGCGGGAATGACGAGAAAGGAGGAAATAGTCAACTTCCCTATTTGGAAAATTTCTGATATTCTCACAAGCAGTGGGGACAACTGAATCAGTAGGCTGAGCCCTTGATCTTGGGGTTCTTCCCTATGAAACTTATTCCTGCAAAGGATAGGCTAAGCCTACTTAAAATTAGGCTCAAGAGTCACCCCCAGAGACCCCCTTTTGTCTCTCAGATGTGGCCTCTCTCTCTAAGCCACCTCAGCAGTTGACCTCACCACTCTCCCTCCTATGTGGGGCATCACTCCCAGAGATGTAAATCTCTCTGGCAATGTGAAACAGAACTCCTGGGATAAGCCAGGACCTGGCATCATGGAATTGAGAAAGATTTCTTGACCAAAAGAAGGAAGAGAGAAATGAGACAAAATAAAATTTCAGTGGTGAGAGATTTCAAACAGTTGAAAGGTTATCCTAATGCATTATATAGATATCCCTTTTCAGTTTATGGTGTATCGAAGTGGCTGGAGGGAAGTACCTGAGACTGCTGAGCTGTGTTCCAGTAGCCTAGATTCTTGAAGACAATTAGATAAAGGTATAATGTTTGCAATGTGACTGTGTGATTGTGAAAACCTTGTGTCTGATGCTCCTTATATTCAGAGTATGGACAGATGAGTAAAAACATATGGCTAAAAATAAATAAATAAATAATAGGGGGGACAAAGGGTAAAATAAACTGGGTAGATGGAGACATTAGTGTCAATGAAAAGGAGTGGTAAGTGTATGGTATGTATGAGTTTTTCCTTTTTTCTTTTTATTTCTTCTTCTAGAGTGATGCAAATATTCTAAAAAATGATCATGGTAATGAATGTACAACTGTGATGATATTGTAAGCCATCAATTGTACACCATGTATAGAATGTATGTGTGTGAGATTTCTCAATAAAAAAAAAACTGACTAATTGAAGGCCACTGGAGAGCAAATAAAAACAAGCAGAAATTATACGACTTTTGAAAAAGCAAACCTTCCTGAACAAGATCCACATTTATCTATCTTTTCCCCTGAGGGCCTTCCCCAATTTGCACAGCACAGGAAAGGTTAGAATTCAAGCAGAAGGCAGCAGTCTTATTGGACTGAGGAGAGTAAAAGGTCAGATTCAAGGCTGTCAGAATGGATGGAAATTGAGTGGACAAACCTAAGAAAGAAGGAATTCACAACCATGCATTCAGCTTTCCTTACATCCTTGATTGACTCATGAACTGTATCTGCAAAAAAATGAAAATTGAAAGATCCTAGGGGAAAACAAAAGCTAAGAGACTGAGAAAGCTCAGAAGAAATTTTACTAGTAGCCAGATGGCTGGAAAAACAGAATTTGGAGTTGAAATCCTGCAAAGTTAGAGTGTTGGTTAAATTTATACCATGTCCCTTCAAGACTTTCCCTTAAACCCTTTGGAATCATATACTGGAAGTAAGGTCCATGTCTCAAGATTAAAGGCTATATCTAGGAACAATATAACATGTGCTAGATATGCCCTAACAAGTCAGCCAGACAAACCAATATCTGGGTAAGCGGCCAGGTGGCAGTCTTAACTTTCAGTTCAGTGGAATCATTATTGTGTCTCCTGGTAGGTACCTTCTACTTTTGGAACCAAAACCTATAGACCAGCAGAGCTTAAGGTTTCAGAGACAGGAAGCAAAAATTTTCCTAGTGGATCACTATGGGTGATAGTGAGTGGTGCCACTCCCATTTCCACCCCTTGATTCCTGTACCCATGAATCTTGGCTATGGGAGAAATAGCACCATACACTGGACACTGATTCAAGGTTGTCAGAGGCAATCACAGCCTCCTGGAGAACAATTTCCCAGCCCTGCAAGGTATTGCCACCAAATTGGCACTATAATTGGGTCTTCAAAAGGCCATTCCACCATTATAACAACTTAGCTGCTTCTGGATGATGGGGAACATGGTAAGACTGGAGAATTCCATGAGCATGTGCCCATTACCACACTTCATTTGCCGTGAAGTGGGTTCCTTGATCAGAAGCAATGCTGTATGGACTACCATGACAGTATATAAGGCATTCTGTAAATCCACAGATGGTAGTTTCTGCAGAAGCATTGTGTGCAGGGAAGGCAAACCCATATCTGGAGTAAGTGTCTATTCCAGTTAGAACAAATTGCTGCCCCTTCCATGATGGAAGAGTTCCAATGTAATCAACCTGCCACCAGGTAGCAGGCTGATCTCAGGGAGTGGTGCTATATCTGAGTAAGGGTCTCTGCTGCTGGCAGATTGGGCACTAAGCTATGGCTATCACCAGGCAGGCCTTGGTGAGTGGTAATCCATGTTGCTGAGTCCATGCATAACTTCCATCCCTATTACTATAAAACCACTTTGGTCATGAGCCCATTGGGTAATGGCAGAAGTAGCTGAAGAAAGAGGATGACTTGTATCCACAGGATGGGTCATCTTATCCACTTGATTATTAAAACGTTCTTCTGCTGAAGTCACCCTCTAGTGAGCATTCACATTGGACACAAATATCTTCATGTTCTTTGCCAGAGACCCGGGTTTGAAACCCAGAGCCTGCCCATGCCAAAAAAAAAAAAAAAAAAAGTAAAAAAAAATTAGCAAATTGAATTAAATAATACATAAAGGATAATCAATTATGATAAAAAGCCAAGGAATGAAAGCTTGCTTCAACAACTAAAAATCAATCAATGTATTTCAACACATTGCAAAATGAAGAATGAATCATTCAAAGGAAGTATGATCAGCTCATTTGCTGCAAAGTATTTGACAATATTCAATATCCATTTATGATTAAATATTCAGCAATCTAGGTATAGAAGAGAACTTCTCCATTCTAACATTTAGTGCCATACTTAATGGTGAAATATTGAATACTTGTCTTCATGATTTGGAAAAGACAAGGATGTCTTCTCTCACTATTTCTAGTCAATTTTATAGTCTTAAGTGGTGTGATAGGAAGAACAACAACAAAAATTTAAATAAAAAGCAAAAGGGAAGAAGATATTTTTGAGAGAAATGGAAGAAGAAAAGCTGTGTTTTATTTGTACATTATGTGAACAGAAAATTTTAAGATATCTACAAAACAACCACTTGAACTATTAAGTGAATTTAACATGGCTACGGAATTTAAGGTCAGTATACCAAAAGTAATTATATTTCTATAATATAGCAACAAAAAATTAGAATAAGAGCTTAAAAATATATTTTATAATGACATTATTCACACAAAAAAAATAAGAGTTGGCTGCAATTAGATATTGCTACCTATCATAGCTTGCCAAACCCCAACCAAAACCATTCCAGCCAATCCTAAAGAACACCTTGGACATTATCTAAGATTCTACAAAGGTTCCATGCACTAGAGTAACTTTCCAGAAACCTACAACCTCCAGATGGGCCCCTGGACCACATAAATCCTGAAACACAGAGGACTAGCCTCTCCAGAACATCAACTAGTTCCATCCCTCTATCCCATATTATTGAAAGCCCCTTCCAACATGAAAAAATTAGAATAGGCATAGCCCAAATACCCCTAAAGAATAGGGGAAAGATCAAAGGTGATAGTAGAGTTATACAGAGAAGGTAGGGTTTAACAAATGAGTATGATTGCTGAATCATTATATTGATATTTCCTTCAGTCTCCAGTATCTTAGAGTGGCTAGAAGTAAAAGCCTAAAATTGTGGAACTGTAATCCATACCAAACTCTGAAATCTGTTCTACAACTAATTGTTGCAGTGTGCTTTGAAATTTGTTGCTTTTTTGTATATATGTTATTTTTCACAATAAAAAAAAAAGACTTGGAAGTACATATAGCAAAATATGTTCAAGACATGTATGTTGAAAACTACAGAATTTTGCTGACAAAGTAAAGACCTCAAGAAATGTAGAGAGATATATGGTCACAGTTTGGGTGATTCACTATTGTTAAATTGATTTACAGAAAGAGGGAAATCTTAGTCAAAATTCATGCAGATTTTTTTTTAGACGAACTTATTCTACAACTCACATGTAATAGAAAGAACCTAGAATAGCCAAAAGAACCTTTTAAAAGCACTACTAGGTTTCATGATTTACTATACAGCTATAGTAACTAAGAGAGTATAGTATTGGCATATTTCTACTTGTCAATGTAACACTGGTATAAGCAAAAAAGAAAAAGGTCAATGGAACAGAATACACAGTCCAGAAGGAATTCCACATACAAATGGTCAATTGTTTTTCTATAAAGTCAGCAAAGTAATTAATTCAATAGTGAGTGGAGATTCTTTTCAACAAATGGGATAGCTGGATAACTGTATGGGAGAAAAAAGAAAAATTGAATCCCTATCTCACATGATACACAAAATTAATTTGAGTTGGGTCATAACCCTAAATATAAAAGGTAAAATGATAAAGTTTAGAAGAAAACATAGGAAAATATCTTCATGACTTTGGGGTAAACAAAGATTTCTTAAATCGGATATAGAAAGCACTGATCAAAAATGGAAAAATGTATATATTTTTCAAAATGATATTTTGTCAAAACTTACAATTTCTTCTCATCAAGAAACCACTGAGAAAATTAAAAGACAAGTCAGACTGGGAGGGAATATTTGCAATAAATAGGTGTGACAAATACTTGTCTGCAGAATATATGCATAACTCTTACAATTTCTAAAAACAAAAGAGAATTATTAGAGAGAGGTCTTTCTCTCTAATAGTGTAATAGTGTTAAGTATGTCAATTTACCAGATGGCCATAACAATTATAAACTTGTGTCCACCTAAAATTTAGCTGGGAAGTATGAGAAGCAAAACTTGATTGACATACAAGGGATAATTAGTTGTGTAATTTTTGTCAGTTTCCTCTGGGCAAAACTGAGGTAATTATATTTGCTTAATATATTTGACAATGAATTTGAGAAACTTAGTGGAATGTCTGGCACATGGTATGCTTAGTACAATAGTACGATAGCCATCAATGACAAATATGCATTATTATTAGGTGACTATGTCCCTACAACTTAAAAAAATATTTTATGTGTGTGATTGATATATAAATATTGAGAATCTAATATGTACCAGACACTATTTGGCTCACTGGGGATGTGGCAGTGGAAATATAAACAAAGTCTACATCTTCAAGGAGGTTCTATTTATTAGAGTAAAAGAAGAGAGACACTGATAAGTAGTACCCAAAATAAATACATCAGGGTAGGGTGCTGTGTAAGTGCTAGAAGTTGCATTTGCAGTAGAGGGATCAGGGAAGGGCTTCTTGAGATGTGTCATCTATACAGGATTGAATTAAATGAGGAAACAAGCTATGCAAACACCTGGGATAAAGATGTTCCAGGCAGAAGAATCAGAGGTATAAAAAGGTCAGTGTGGGGGATTGGCAAAAGTCCAGTGTGCTTAGGGGGTGAAGGGCTGTTGAAATTTTACTTTAATTGTGATAAGACAATGGGATTGGCAGATTTTGAGGAAAGTACTTGTAATATCAGATTTATAACTTTGAAAGATTACTCTGATTACTGAAGGGACAACAGAGTCAATAGTGGAGAGAGTAAAAGCTGTTTTTAATATTAAAAATAATTCTATGTAATGCCTGGATATATCCCAGAGCAAATTAAGCAGATGATAAAAAAGTATCAGCAAAGTCCCTTGAGGGATGGGAGAAAACATATGAAACTATTAAATTTTACCACTGAGCAAACCCCTGATACTGTGTCAAACATTAGAGACACCCAAATCAATAGGCCAAGTCCTTGATCTTGAGACTTACTCTTGTGATGCTTATGTCTGTAGCAGAGAAGCTTAGCCTACCTATAGTTATGGCTAAGAGTCACCTCCGGAGGACCTCTTTTGTGACTCAAATGTGGCCTCAGTCTCTCTAAGTCCAACTCTACAAGTGAAATCATTGCCCTCCCCCCTACATGGGATATGACATCCAGGGGTGGAAGTTTCCCTGGTGGCATGGGAGATGACTCCCAGAAATGAGTCTGATCCTGGCACTGTGGGATCAACAATTCCATCCTGACCTAAAGGGAGAAAAGAAGTGTAACTAATAAAGTATCAGTCACTGAGAGAGTTCAAATAGAGTTGAGATGCTACTTTGGAGGTCACTCTTACGCAAGCTTCAGTTAGACACGGCTCCTACCATAACTTGCCGAACCCTAACCAAAACCATTCCAGCCAGTCCTAAAGAACATCTAGGGTGATATTTATGATCCTACAAAGGTTCCATGCACTAAGGTAGCTTTCCAGAAACCGGCAAGTCCTGAGATGCAGAGAGGACAGCCTCTCCAGAACATCAACTAGTTTCATCCCCCCATCTCATATTATCAACAACCCTTCCAACATGAAAAAGGTAGAATGAGCATAGCCCAAATACCCCTAAGGAGTGGGAGAAAGATCAAAATTGATGGTGGAGTTATACGGAGAAGATAGGGTTTAACAAATGAGTATGGTTGCTTAATCATTGTATTGATATTTCTTTTAGTCTCCAGTATCCTAGAGCAGCTAGAAGTAAAAACCTAAAATTGTGGAATTGTAACCCATACCAAACTCTGAAATCTGTTCTACAACTAATTGTTGTGCTATGATTTGAAATTTATTGCTTTTTTTGTATATGTTATTTTTTACAAAAGAAAAATAGTTGATTGTAATGATGAAAAATATATATATTCGTTCTAGCTTCCAGTATTCTGTTGTAGCTAAAAGGAAAAAATCTGAAATGATGGAATGGTAGACCGTGAGAAACTCTGAGATCTGATCTGCTACTACTTGTTGAAGAGTGCTTTGAAAATTATTGCTTTTTTCTTTCTTTTCTTTGTGTATAAGTTCTATTATACAATAAAAAAAAGTTTTAAAAAAGTGATTCCAGTGTGTTCTATTGTTGCTAGATAAAATACAAGATGCTCAGTTAAATTTGAATTTCAGATAAACAACAAATAAATTTTTTGGTATGAATATGTCCCTTGCTGACATATACTCATCTAAGATGAGGGAGTGTTCATTTTAGAGATCAACTGACAAGAAAATAAGTAATTGTGGGTCTGCCACAGATGTACAATTCCAGCTACCATTGGGCAGCATTTCTTCTTCTTCCAAGCAAACATATCTTTGCCTGGCATTCTTTTCCATATGCCCCATGCAATATTTTGGATATACTTATATTAAAAATTATTTGAAGATAATTAGAAATTCAAACTTAGCTAGGTGTCCCACATTTTTGTTTCCTAAACCTCCCAATCCTATTTATAGTGGCAAACTTGTATATTGTTAACATATATTTGATCTCTGGTTGAAGCGAAAACCTATACTTTTAATTTTCAGAGCAGTCTAAATGTATTAATTAAATAAAAGTATATGATGATCCAATATGATTGTTTTAATTTCTGAAGACCATTTACATCATTAAAGTTTAACTTTCAACTTTGTCTGCAACTTCCCTCCTTTCCTGCTAAGAAGCTGCCTACCTCCCCATCCACTACATATGTGTGTTTGTACACTCAATCTCCCTCTTATGCACACACACAAACACACACATGCATGAAAATATAAAAATATTCACTGACTTTTACCATTGAGCTCTCAATTTAATACATTAACATTCATCATATGTTTGAAAATAATGATTGATTGAATGGATGATTACTAAGCAGCTTCACCAGTTTCATCTTTTTATTTCTAAGAAAGTCCCTAAGAAGTTAACATATTTTAGTTTTTGCATTATCCGTGATTTTTTTTGCTCATTGTTTTGCTATAACCACAGTACCTCTCCTTGCTTGGTCATAGGCATGGATTGCAGATAACCAGGCCCAAATCATCCCCAGTAGAAATAAAGAAAAGCACCATTGTTGCTTTTCTTTTTTAAGAAATATCTGTCCCCAAACAAAGAGGAACCTTGTCCATTAGCAACTGAGGTAGGAGACTTAAAATTTGAAACAAAAATTCCAGAGAGAGTAAACAAAGAATCCTTTGAATAGAAAGCAAGGATATGTTTCCTTGGAACAAGAAGTGATGCTGCCTCCTTGGCAGCTGTAATTTGTACCTAAATGGCAGACACACGATTACTTATTTTCCTGTCCTGTTCATCTCGGAAATGAAAGCTCCCCCATTTTACATGAGTATCTGTCAACATTTCTTATTAGTAAAACTTTATCTTGATTTTCATTTTATGTTATCGTATTTGGCTTTGCTCCTGGGAGTTTGTTTTGAACAAATGAGGTGTTTGAACAACAGTGACAGCAACGAACTTGTAAAATCATGCATTTTCTATTCTCATTTAAACCCCTAAATTATTATTTTTTCTTAGCTATTTTTCTGTCCACCAAACATCTTCTTTCCTATCGTTGGGAATATGAAGAGAGAATACTCTGCATTTAGTGAGGAGATAAAAAAAAAAAAAGTTTCCTGAGTGACCTCTGCTTTGTGGGAGGGAATTTGCCTTCTTGGCATTTATGTATAGATTTCTAGGGGCTGAGGAGAAGAAACCAAAGACCAAGTGTTTACCCAAATGGGACAGCTATGCCTGACAATATGTGAGTATAGCTCCCTGCAGAACTCTGGTTTTATCAGTTTCATCCACTTCCCAGTTCTCACATATATTCTTGGGAAGTATTCAACTGCTGATTCCTATGAGTCAACTCTACTTTTGAGACAGAATTGAGTTAGATAAGGAACTGTCCAAAGCCACATGCAAATCAAGGGACCTCAATTTTGTTTTTCATGCTTTGTTTGGAACCGATAAAGCTAGGACTTAGCTTAGTTGTTTATTTGGGTTGGTTTTAGTTTTTAACGTTAGTTTTATAAATAAATGCAAATGTGTCCTTTTGGATGACTCCTATATCACAGAGAGCAGATCATTTAGTAATCCTTCAGTAGGATCTTTATTTAATATTAATATTTCTTTAATATATTTGGCAAAATAGCTATTGAAAATAAACTTGGAATTCACTCAGCAGTAGGAAAGTTCAGAATTATATGCTTATGTATTTTTTATCATAGCATTTAATTGTATATTAAAAATGCATTACCATTGACAGAAACAAACTGAACTCTAGGGAATAAACACACCAGTCTCTTTTAGTTCTCTTAAACTGAGTGGATTTGTAATTTGAAATTCACTTTGCATCTCAGAGAACCAGAGATGGCTGGGTTGTTGGATGATTGACTAAATGATTTGGACTTCCAGTCAGTCCTTCCCTGCCCAAAAGTCATCAATTGCTAAGAGGCAGAAGATATTAGCATATACCATTAGAAAATAGAAGTGTGTCCACCAACTGCAAACTATTAGCTACATGAATAAATAAATGGTATAAAACCCCTGAAGCCATGCAATTTACGTAACTCTCCTGTGAGTTCTGAGAGTGCCCAGGGACCTAACAAGCTAGGATGGAGGGTGAGAAGCAGAAGGTCACCATGTTTTTAGATATAATTGGCCAAGGAATTGTCCTTGGGCTAGGAGAGAATTTCAAAGAGAGTTGACTATCGTTTGGATATGGATATGTTGTGCTTCAGTGATATAGAGTTCACTGGGCCATTGAGAACATCTAGACATTAGGGCAGAAAACGGGTTTCTAATAAGGATAATTTTTTTTTGTATACTGTATGGTAGGTCTTACATTTCATTCTTTTTCCATATGAGTATCCCATTATTGCAGCATCATTTGTTGAATTTTTTGTTTGTTTGTTTCTTTTCCTTGTTTTGTTTGTTTCTTTGGGGAAATGCATGGGCCGGGAATTTAACCCGGATCTCCTGAATGGCAGGTGAGAATTCTACCACTGAACTACCCTTGCCCCCCTTAAAGGATAATTTTATTTCTGTTTATTTAGACTGAATTCTGAATAATCTAATATAAATTTTCAGTTACAATTAAGCAATTGCTGGTTTAATTAACTCTTTTTGGAAGAGATAAATGCAAAAGAAGTAAGTTTAGAATAAGCTGAAGAAGAAAAGTGTTTCTTGAACTTGCCTACAACTTCAACAAAAACAAGCTCTTGACCTAGCAATAGTATGCCTTAAAGTTTATTTTCAATTGGAGCAGTTTATGCTATGTTCTATATAGGCACAGTTATTTTGAGTGTCCTAAAATACAACTGGCTACCACACTAGAGGTGAGGTACGTAATGAATGCTTGAATTAAGGAAGTGACTCCAAATTCAGTCAGAGTAAAAGTTGGAGTAACCAGCACAAATTTCCATTGAACCCTCTCCCTATGTGAACTAGTGCCAGAGAAGGACTGCCCTTCAGGAATTGGGGGATGGAAAAAAGGGCCCACACAGGTGATTTCATTTATGCAAATTTGGGGAGAGAATTAATCCATGTAAATCCTAGCTTGTAGTTATGGCTCTATCTCTCTAAAAGAGAAACGTGCTTCATTTAAGTGAAACAATCTTTATCCTTCACTAATATCTACAGATAGAAAGAAAAAAATAAGTACACCTAAAATCAAGAGTTACTAATGCTGATGAAATTAGTTTAGAGCCCAGTTTTAAGGCAAAAAACTCCTAAGGTACTTCACTTATAAACAATAAATCAGCATCTCTCAGGTGTCATGATTTCCAATAAGCTTTGATACCCTAGTGAGATTTGTATTCAGAATCATTATTTATTACTCTCCTACTAAATGACTGAATGCTATTAAAATATTGATGAATGCCATTTTACTGTAATAAAAACTGTAAGGTGTAAAAATGCTTAATTATGCTGTTAAAGAAGTTTATATTTTCTTTTACATTAAGCCTAAAAGTTAAGAGAGGACACTTTCAGAGAATGGAAACAATAGTGATGGTTTCTTTCTGAAATACAGTTTTGGTGAGCAGGAACTTCTCAAATATTTCATCCCTTAAGAAATGACATTTCTCCTTCTAGAGAAGTATTTACCATGTTGGCCACATAACTTTCTCCCATGTGGGCCTCAGGGCCTCCTGCATTTCTCAAGATTAGAAGTGATGAGCTTTAGTTAACCCGAAATCCCAGTGGTGAAGAGATTTTGTTAAAGGTTGTGATCAAAATCCAGCTATCTCACTCTCCACTTATTCTATATTCAGTGTCAGACCCATGCTGCAAATCTTTGTTAGTTTTATGATTGCATAGTTTTCTCGAGGGAGATGGGCATCCATGGAAAGAATTAAATGTGCATTAGCAAGTCTCACCCTTTAGGGTGTGTTTACACTAATACTATTAGTTCTTGGATAAAATCTGTACGGCTCAGAGCAGGAATTAAGATTTCATATATACACCTCAATTTCTCAGGGCATTATAAATTGTTAACACCATCTTGGAGGCATGCTCGGGAACTATGGTATTCCTACTACTTCTTATGGGTATAGTTTCAATGGATATTTTTAATAAGTTAGCTGTAATTTTGAGTCAAGTCATATGCTTTTTCATATTTGCTAAAAGTGGCTGCAGGAAAACACTGGACACAATGTGTTTAGGCTCATATTTATGTACTTTAGATTTATGCAGTGTAGAATTGCTTTTACTTAAAAACTTTAGAACCAAGTAATTGTATGCTCTTGTTTTAAATTAAAAAATATAACTCATTCATATAATATATTTTTAAACACGGAATTAAAAATATTTTATTCAAGAAAGTCATTTTGTTTTGCTGAGGATCCCATGCAAACACTTATAAAATAATTAAATACTTCATTCTTTCTTTTGAAAAACATTAAATTAGTTTTCCCTTCGGTTCGGAGAGTTGGGATCCTATAAAGGTCAATTGTATCTTCCTCCAGCTCCCAAATATTTCTATCAATGTTATATCAAATTAAAGTGAGCCTTATGTACAGTCTCAAAGGCAAGAAGCCAGAGACGGTGGAATGCAGACTTGGTAGATGGCGTAGCAAAGGAGTATGTCGATCAAATTTACAGATAGTTGGAGAAATACAAAATTTAAATACACACCGTCATACATCTGTGAGTTTTTTGTGGTATTGTCAGTGTTCCTTTCCCCAACTTGTTAGTATCCTGACTTGTGAGATTTCTCTATCCCCACCCCCATCTCACTGTCATCTGTCAAGCCCTAAGGATAAATCCATGTTCAACATGAGTAAACTCATGAAGGTCGATGTATGTTCATTACCCATTGCACTCTACTCTTCCAGATATATGCACTTAAGAATAGAGCAATAGCAGATGTGGCCTCAATTTCTTTAAGCTGAACTCTGTAAGTGAAATGAATGTCCTCCCCCTTACCTGGGACATGACATCCAGGGGTGAAAGTCTCCCTGGTGACATGGGAGAAGACTCCCAGGGATGAATCCAGACCTGGCACCATGGGATCAACAATTCCATCCTGACCAAAAGGGGGAAAAGAAGTATAATTAATAAAGTATCAGTGGCAGAGAGAGTTCAGATAGAGTCGAGAGGCTACTCTGGAGGTTGTGCTTACACCTGCCAACCCTCAACCAGGACAATTCCAGTCAATTCTGAAGAACACCTAGGGCAATGTATAAGATTCCACAAAGGTTCCAGGCACGAGAGTAACTTCCCAGAAATCTACAACCTCCACATTGGTCCCTGGTCCAGATAAGTCCTGAAACCTAGCCCAACCTCTCGAATATTAGATGGTTCCATCTCCCTACCCCATATTAGTGACAGACCCTTCCAATATCAAAAATTTAGAATTTCCATAGCCCAAACAACCTCAATGAGAGGCATGGAAAGATCAAAGTTGATGGTGGAATTATACATAGAAGATAGGACTTAATAAATGAAGATGATTGCTGAATCATTAAATTGATATTTCTTTTAGTCTCCAGTATTTTAGAGCAATTAGAAGTAAAAACCTAAAATTGTGAAATTGTAACCCATGTCAAAATCTGAAATATGTTCTACAGCTAATTATGGTGCTGTGCTTGGAAATTTATAGCTTTTTTGTATATATGTTATTGTTCACGAAAAAAGAAGGAAAAAAAAGTCAATTGTGATGATGAAAATGTATTTAAGCCCTGCTAGCCTCCTATATTCTAGAGCAGCTAGAAGGAAAAATATGAGAGGATTGTGTGGTAGCCCATGACAAACTCTGGGATCTGAGCTGTAACCATTTTTTGAAGAGTACTTTGAAAACTATTGCTTTTTATTTCTTTGCTTTGTATATATGTTACACTATACAATAGAAAAAGTTTTAAAAAATAAAATAAAATTTGATTGTCAAAAATATATAGAGCAATAGTTTTTTCATATAAAGCAACGGGTCACAGCACAGGGAAATTGCAGGGAGTGGCTCTCCTTGGTGAGAATTCCAGTGGTGTTTGCTTTCATGTACAGTTAAGATTTATTATGCATTTCCAAATATTTCTTTTTTCCATACCTGTGGCACAATTAAAAGCCAAAGAATGGCTAATCATAATGATTGTAAAGCCAGAAGGAGTCAGCTCAAAAGCTGATATCTGATGCACATACATATGAAACACTAGTTATGCCTGTTCATTTTTATTAATTTTTATTATTTTTTCTTTTATGCAATTTCATTGAATTCACACACCATGCAATCCATCCAAAGTGTATAATCCATGTTTCATCACATAGTTGTGCATTCATCACTATGATCAATTTTAGAGTATTTTCATTGCTGTAAAAAATAGTAAATTAAAAAGAAAACATTCCATACTTCTTATCCCCCTCCCAGCCATTGACCCCTAGCATTGGTGTGGTACATTTCTTACTGTTGAAAAAATGTTAAGATATTACTGTTAACTACAGTCTATAGTTTGCAAGAGGTGCTGTAGTAGTTGAATTCAGATGTCAACCTGGCCAAGTAATGTTGCCCAGTTTTTCTGTTGCTGTGAACGTAAATCATCAGCATGTGAAATTCAACTATGGCTGATTACTCTGTGGTGGGCTCAGGCCAGTGCCTTCTGTGATGAATGACATTTAATTTAATTAGCTGGGAAGAAGAGAGGTCAGAGCAGTCAGGTGAACCTAGTATAACCCAGCACAACTTAGCTCAGAGCTCAGAGCTGACATAGACCCAAATGTTTGGAGATGCCAAAAGAAATCACCCCAAGGAAAGATGTTTGTACCCAGAAGCTGGGAGGGAAGGCCAACCAACGTTGACATGTGCCTTTCCATGTGGCAGAGAAAGACAGAGGAAAGCTAGCTAGCTACTTTTCCCCCAAAGACCTGTAACTAAATAAATCCCCTTTATAAAAACCAGTCCATCCCTGGTGTATTGCATTCCAGCAGCCTTAGCAAACTAAAACATGTGCATTTCCCCCCATATACCACTTTCTTATTAAGTTCTTCTAATAATGTTGCATATTTATTCGAGTTCATGAAAGAACTTCTTATAATTTGTATTGTTATTCACAGTCATCATCCACAAGATTGACTGTGTTATACAGTACCGTGTTTAAATTTCTAGTTTTCCTTCTCGTGATACATATGACTTTAACCTTTCTTAATCAACCACATTCACACACAATTCAGCACTATTACTTATACCCACAATAGTGTGCTACCATTATTTCTATCCATTTCCAGACATTTAAATTCAACCTAGTTAAATATTCTGAAACATATTAAGCAACCACTCCTCATTCTCTAGCTTCATTCTATCTCCTGATAAACTATAGCGTAGATTTTATGTCTATGGGTTTACATATCATCATTAGTTCATATTAGTAAGTTCACACAATATTTGCCTTTTTGTGTCTGACCTATTTCATTCAACCTAATGTCCTCAAGTTTTATCCATGTTGTCACATGGACACTTAGGTTGTTTCCATCTTTTGGCAATCATGAGTAATGCCAAAATTTGTGAATATTTGGTGTGCAAATGTCTGTTCATGTTCCTGCTTTCAGTTCTTCTGGGTATATACTCACTACTAGGATTTCTAGATTGTAAGACAACTCTGTACTTAGCTTTCTGAGGAACCGCCAAACCATCTTCCACAGCGAATGCCTGTTTGTTTTTTAAAACATTTTTTTTATTGGGAAATGAACATATACGCAAAAAGCAATAAATTTTAAAGCACATTTTAACAGGTAGTTTTAGAAAGTATGATATGGGTTACAGTTCCACTATTTCAGGTGTTTTCTCCTAGCTACTCAAAGCACTGGAGACTAAAAAGAAATATCAATGTGATGATTCAATAGTCACAATCATTTGTTAAATCCTATCTTATCTGATAAACTCCTCCTTCTCTTTCTCTTCTCTCACTCTTTAGGAATATTCGAGCAATGGCCATGCTAATTTCTTCATGTTGAAAAAGGGTATTGACATTATGGGATAGGTCAATGCAACTGTTTGATGTTCTTAAAGAGATTGGTAAGTCTGGATGTTAGGGTTTCTCTGGCCCAGGAACCATCTGGAGGTTATAGGTTTCTGAAAAATAAACTTAGTGAGTGAAACTTCTATGAAGTCTCAGATAGAACCCTGGGTGTTCTTTAGGGTTTACAGGAATACTTTGGCTTGGGGCTTGGCATACCATGGCAATTAGCAATATCTAACTGAAACTTGCATAAGAGTAACCTCCATAATAGCTTCTTGACTCTATTTGAAATCTCTTAGCTACTGATATCTTATTTTATTACATATCTTTTCATCCTTTTGGTCACATAGGCATTATCGATCCCATGGTAGCAGAGCCAGTACCTGGGAGTCATGTCCTATGTTGTCAGGAGAGGTACATCCTTGGACATCACGTCTCACACAGTGGGGAGGGTAATGATTTTACTTGCAGAATTGGGTTTGGGGTGGGGGGAGAGGTGCCTGTTTGTTAAGGACATTTATTTTATGTCATGATAACAATGTTAACACTAGCTAGGTATACAACAAAGTATATATTTGACTTATAAAGGGTTACTAAACCATTAGTAAGAACATTTGGCCCAATCTTCCTTGTCTTAGTGAAAAGCAAAATGTAAAGTCCCAGGTTAGGGCTGGGAGGTGATAAAGTATCAGCTGTGAGGAGGAATATTCTATAGAATAGATGATAAAGAAAAGAATAACACACCTTGAAATTAAGCCCAAAAGTGATGAACATACCCAAACAGATTGTTGAGACCAAAAGTTGCTTTTGAAGAACAAGTGTATACTGAAAAGAGTATAGTGAAAAAGAGGGAACAACATTTAATGATTAAAATTGATGCAGGGGGTCGGTATACCATGAAGGAAAGTATTTGCCACAGAGAGATACAATTAAGCAAGAATGTAGAAATTCATTCGCTCTGGGACCAGGCAGTTTACTTTAACCTAGAGAATTCTTCTTGGGGTAGCAGCTAACGTTTTTCTGCATTTTCTTTTCTTAAAATGTTTTCTACTCCAGATTTGTAAAGGGGATTATATGGTGTCTAGCTATAGGGAAGAGTACTGAACCTGGAGTCCAAGCAACCTAAAGAAAAAATATATATACTTTAAGTGGAGGAGGAGATTTGGTGGGAGTGAGGAGAACAGGGAGAGATTCAAATTCAATAGTCTTATAGCTAAGCTTATTTTTTTTTCCTTTCAGAACGAGTTCTTCCTTTGTATTTCAATCTTGTTTGATGGTATCATTGATTACCTTCCTCTCATGGCTACCCATCACCTCCCTCTCATTTAATTCAAATTTAGTCCATTTCACCTCTGAAACATCTTCATGTTCATTCTCTTCATCCCAAGTGTTCTAATTCAACTGATCTTCCTGAGTCCCACCTCAGGCTTTGCATTGTTTCTGAAAAAGTATTTTCTTTTTTGTAAAATTTAAATCTGCTCATGCTTTTATCCTGTTAAAATTATTCATTGGATTGCTGTAAATAAGGTCCAGGTGTAAATAGTTGAAGAAATCAAATAGACGGATCTAAAATTCAGGGAGATGAATTCAGAACTGGTCCCATAAATTCAGGAGTTTCCAGTGTGTAAATAGGAAATAATAAGTCTGTGTGAGAATTCCCAAGGGGTTCGCAGACAGCAAGAAAACAGAACAGCAAAGGACACAACCACCAGAAAATTTACCATTTAAGGAGTGCCAAAGATGAATGATTCATTAAATAATTATAAGGAATGCTCTTAGGACTGGGAGGGGCACTGAATCTTAAAAAGCAAGGAGGTAAAACTGTGAAGTGGAGCAGAAGGAAGAACTGAAGAGCGTCCACTGGATTTTGCCTTTGGAAACTTATGATAGCAATGATAAAATTGTTTTTGTGAAATAGGTATGAAAGAAGGGGTGAGGATAGGACAGGTAACATATGTGGTAGTCTTTAGGGAATGGGAAAAAGGTACTGAAGTCAAACCACTGAGTAAAAAGCATTACTTTAAAAACATTCCAATGTTAAAAGCAGAGATGAAATGGGGGATGAGACTGAGGGAGAAGGTCCAGTAGAAAGGAAGTGTTTGAAGGTATTGATTGGAATAGTGAATAATTGTTGGACAAGTATCCTGAAAGTAAAAAAAATGATAGAATAAAGAGTTAAAGTGAAAGGATGGGACTTGGATGAGAAAATATCCCAAAATACAGAGATAATGAAGGAAGGATTACTATAGATGTATTTGAAAGTTTTCCAGTGGGATCTAGGATGAAAGATATTATTTCATTATTCTAAAGGCAATTCACTATAGAGATTAATATTGTGTGTCTGGACTATGGCTGGAAACCAGGATTGCCATTTACTATTTGAGACATGGACAAATGTTTTCACTCTAGTGGGCTTCATTTTCTTCATCTGTAAGTAGAAGTAATGATAGAGACTATCTTATAGGGCAATAAAAATTAAATAGATAAACATAAGCACTTAAACTGTCATTTGTAATACAGTAAGTATTGGCTATTAGCTATTATTTAGATAAGACCTGGGATTGCTATTAGGCTTGGCATTCCTAAATTGGTCATTTCTTTGCTACATTAACTTTTTTCTGGTAAAATATCTTCCTCCCTGGCCAAAAGCAGGACCTCTGTAGTACCCTGGCCTTCTGACTACAGTGACTGTAGTCATTGTAGGCACATGGTCCAAGTCAGGACAAATAGAATACTTTCTGAGTGTCTTAGTTTGCCAGAGCTGCTATGACAAATACCACCCAATGGATTGATTTCAACAGCAAATATTTATTATGTCATGGTTTTGAAGGCTAAAAGTCCAAAATCAAAATGTCAGCAAGGCCATGCTTCTCTCTGGCACTGGAAGCATTCTGGTGATGGAAGTCCTCCAGCACATGGCAAACTTTCTCACTCCTCAATGGCTTCTTCTGACCTCTGGCTTCTTTTGACTGACTGAGCTTGAATTTCATCTCTTTTTGGCCTCCAGTCATACGGATTAAGTGCCAACCTGATTCAATTTGACCACAACTTAGCTAATAATAACATTTTCAAGAGGTCCTATTAACAAATGTGTTCACATCCACAGGGACACAGATTAATACTTGACTATGCTTCTGTGGGGGACATGATTCAACCCCCAACTGAGGATTTGTCTATTTGAATTAAATTGGTGGAGGGTTTTCTTTCCTTCCTATGGAAAGCAAGGCTTTAGAGATGTAAGATTAGAGTTGTTGGCAAAGATATTGCTTGCAATGTGGAGAAAATGCATATCATTTATAATAGCAGAGAGTGAAGTTGATATGCAGAGACAAGCAACAAAGAGAGAAAAACCCCACCTTGGTGGAGCTATACTGAAGACCAGATCAAGTCTGGTCCTTCCAAAGTGGGTGATGAGAGCCCAAATCCCTCCTTTTTATGCTAAGCTTAGAGTGAGTTTTTGTTGTTATTGTTGTTTTGTGGCTTGCCACAAAAGGAGACTGTCAAATACATGGAACTTTGTGAATCATATATATTTTAACATCAAAAAGAAAAGAGGTGGGAATTGCATGAGGAAAAGTTCATCAGTGGTATATGATTAGGAAGTTGAAAAACATCAGAAGCAGGAAGTTAGTCTGTTCTCTTAGTTATGAATTCTATTACAAAACATTTCATTCAGTCACTGATGAATTATAGATTCTTCAGTGCAGTATTTATAACTCTAATTCTATGGGCATGAACTTTGAATTTTCTTTCCTCCATGCTGAAACATGGAGAGAGACTATGAAAGATACTGTTAGCTTTTTAACATTATTTTCTTCTCTAAGAAAGGTGAGAATGGTGGGAGGAAAAGGCAGACACTGAATGTTGCTTTACTGTACCTTCTGCCTTGCTGTGTTCAATGGCACAGCTCTCCCTGATCCACTAATTACATGATATTTCCTGGCAGTATTGACAAAACTGCAATGTCTACTTGGATCTTGATTAGCTTCAGGGTAACTGAATCAACTGAAAGAGTTTACTGTTGTTTTAGTTCTGGCTTAAACAATGGGAATTTATTAGCTTACAGTTTTGAGCCTACGAATAAGTCCAAATCAAGGTGTCATCAAGGTGATGCTTTCTGGGGTTGGCTGCCTGTAATCCTTAGTCCTTGGTTTCTCTGTCACAGAGAAATGCACATGGTGGCTTTTCCCTTCTCTTCCAGTTTCCACTGATTTTGGCTTCTAACTGCTCCCTCTGTAGCATTCTCATTATCTGTCCAAGTTTCATTCTCCTCATAAAGGACTCCATTAATAGGATTGAAACCCGTCCCGGGCTGAAATAACCTCATCAAAAGGTCCTACTTATGAATATAAATTATAGAGACAGAATTGAATTAGTAGTGATGTAAGGGTGAGGAAGGAAAGAGGGATTGAGAGGTGACTGCTATGAGGTATGGAGTTTTTCTTTTTGGAGTAATGAAAATGTTCTCAACGTGACTGTGGTAATGAACGCATAACTCTGATATTATACAGAAAGCAACTGATTGTACACTGTGTATGAATTGTATAGCATGTGAACATATCTCTATAAAACTACTCTAAATAAAAGGTCCTACCTTACAATGGGTTCATACCCATAGAAATGGATTAAGTTTAAGAATGTGTTTTTCATGGGTACATGCAGTTCCAAACCACCAGTACTTTTCAGTTGCATAAAGTAGAGTCAAAATTGATCATCTGCATCAACCCAAAAATGTCAAAGTCATAATTAAATGTTAATAGAATGATGGTACAGTAAGAGACCAGGAACAATTGTAACTCTAACTCTTTCAATCTCTGAGCCTCCATTTTTTTGCATGTAAACAGAGAGGAATGGTTGGGAGGCTTCACTTAATGATTGTACATTGCTGAACTGTAGTGCATTCTGTCTAAATTAGCGGTCCAAAATGTGTGTTTTCCAAAAAACAGAGTTGGATGACAGAAGCATGCTGTTAAACAGGAAATCTTACAAAATAATTTCCTCACAACCTTCTGGAGTTAGATTCCTGGGTTGGAGAAAAATAAAATTCCCCTTAATCAGAATCCCTCATTTCATAAGGAGTTGGCAAATAATTGGATTTTTGCTTGAAACTAATCCATCAAAACTTTGCCTGGTTCAACCACAATAAAGACTGAGTTTATTATTATTGATAATTATGGTTTGGGAAGGAAAAAAGTGGGATGATAGAGGAGGCGTAAATTCTTTGACATAGAAAAGATAAAGGAAGCTGAGGCAGAGGGCACCCAAGGTTTAGAGCTATATTCTTGTATCTGCAGTGATGAGAAAACCAGATGTGAACCTTCTGCCATGTGCTGATATTTTTTGGCATGAGGTTATCCTGGGTGGACAGAAGTTAAGAGAATGTCTTGGCTCTTCAAAGCATCACAATTACTTTACACATCTGAAACAAGGAATGGATGAATGAGTGGGGGTCAAAAATAACCATAGCTGTTTCAACTGCCTTTGATTCCTGAAACCAAACAGGTCTTTTGCTTTGCTTGTTAATGAAGCATAGACATAAACCATTATACCTGGAATGTCAACCAAAATGGTCTATATAACAGACTGGACCAAAAACAAACAAACAAACAAAAAATCTTTGTTTTTTTTTTAGTGTAATGGAAGTCTTTTGAAGCAATCTGAGAAGTCAGTCTACTTGGAAAACACAACCTCTCAAGCTCAAACATTTCTTTAGAGTAATCCATTGTTAAACCATTCCTTTAGTCAAAATTCAAGGGAGACTCGCTTTGCATAGTAAATAAATATTTTACAAATATTTGAGTCAAGTGTCTTTCATATGAGTTTATCTCATTGTTTCTGGATCCAACAGCAACTGGGACAACACCTAGTGAATTTAAATAGTATTCTAGAAAAGATGTTGCTCACTCTTTAGTACAGACGTATTAATTTTTAGTAACCACCATTTTTTCTCTGCTGTTTAAAAATCAAAGCTAAAGTTATTTATTAAACTGACATAGTATAAAGTTTTGATAATCCCTATTAGTTATTATTTCTGATATTACACATTATCATGCTCTCAATATCACATTATATTCAGCTTCTTGCATCAAAGGCTTTGTAATTGGTTGTTCTCAAAAGAAATAAAATCTGACCAGTTAAAACAAATGGGGACAATGGGCACTGACTCTTCAGAAATGTTTATTTGCTTTATTTCAGAAGAAACTGGAAATGCATCTCTTAAATTTTGGTTTATAGCCAATAACAAACTACCATTTCTAACGTTAATATTATTTTATCTTATTAAAGACTTCTGCATTTTGTTGACATCAATTATACTGAAGAGGAAACATTTTTTAAGTTGAATTATACAATCTTGGAGATAATCACCATGATCTTACAGTACAGCTTATTTAACTGTAAAGGATTAAGTGACAGTTTAAAATATTCTTAGGACCGTCTGAATTAATCCCATTAGAAGATAAAGGCTGTATACTTACAATGCTGAAGCAGAAGGTTTTTTAATCAGATGATTTTATCTATAGCTATGTGACCTTTTTAAATAAAAGCAGTGTGGGAAATGCAATTTTATAATGGTAGAGAATATTAAGCTATCCAAGGAAAATCTGGTATAAGGTATGAGGTTACAGAGCAATACGACTGAGAAAATTGTAATGATTATAGAATAATTAACCTCAGTTTTTTCACCTGAAGACTGGGGCAAAACTGTAAAAATATTCATTGGCTGTCTTTACAAATGTTTTCTTTGGTGGTTATTCTTGAGAGTTAAGAGCTACTCGTCTAGAAAAAAATGAATTTGAAGGATGATATCTTAATGTTACTACTTTTAATACTAGTAGTTTTATTTTGCCCACATTCCAGAGCTTCAACCAATAATCCGTTTGTGTTCCTTTGTATGCTGACCATTTTTAAGATTGAAAAATAATCATTTTGAATCTTTTACCTATCTCATCTTCATATGTGAAGTGCGCCTTTATGACTGGCCAACATTTAGGTTGAATTTAGTTTTCCGATCTGGGGGCTTCTGGCTGCTGGCACTTCTCAGGCTGTTCCGGGTCACTGTGGACTCCCTACAGGGTTGTTCTGTGGACGGCAAAGCACATGCCATGTGGGTCTGCCTCTTACTGGGCAATGCAGGAAAGCAGTGCACACAGGCAGAGCCCCCAATTAATACAGTGTGACTGACCCTCCGTTCACACACAGGCTGCACACTGTCCTGAGTTTGAATTTTCTTATTATCACTCCTTTCCTCAAAAACTTTAAATGATCTTCATTATCCACATAATAAGGTAAAAATCCTCTAGTTGGCATTCAGTTGTTCTCAAAATTGACCTTTCACCTGTGATCATTTGATTAGTCCTCTCTTTTATCCCTCACCCAAGGTATCTTATCCCTACCTCTGGGTTTGCTCTCAGTCTAGAACTGTTTTCAAGCAGAAAAAGAAGAAAAAAAGGAAAGTCTCTGGTCAATTTGACTGATTTGGGATTAAGTCAGGCTCCTGTTTGGTCCTTGCTGTGACCTAGTTCCTTGCCTGAAGTGGCTGAGTATTACCCAAGAACAATTCTACGTGCCCCACCTCTTGGACACTAGAAGGGTTGAGTTAGGGGTAGTAAGGTGACTTAATCATGGCCAATAAGATGTAAGGCAGACAGATGCTCCCTCCATGGTGAAAAGACAGGCTCACAGGTACAAGCCTTTGCCCTGTCCTCCATTTTTTCACTTTCAGACAGAGTATGAGCTGGTGTGAGTAGGATATTGTTTTGGATCTAAAACAACTAATATAAGACCTTGAGGGAATAAACCAGAATACAAAATCCAACACGTGGAGGCTGGTAAGTTTGTGGAGAGATACAGGAGCTTTGATCTCCAAGCCACCTTTGGGACTGGCTACCTTCAGACTTCTTTTCAAATAAACAATAAATGCCAAAATGTTTTATGCCATTATTAGGGAACACTGTTACTTCTGGCTAAACAATGTTAAGTGAGTTAAGCTGAGTTTCTGAGTCACTCTCCAGCCCCATATCTACATCCCATATTTCCTTATTAGGTACCCAAATTACACCAACAGTGGAGTTTTTTCCATTTATCCCTACATCCCTAAAATTCATTGATGGACTTTCCTGGTGCTTACCCAAAAGTTTGCTGCTCCAGGTTTCTACCTATTGGTTGGGTAACAGTGGTGTGTCTGCTACTGCACCAGCGCATAGGAAAATTCCCAAAGGACTCTTCAGTTCTAACTTGATTAGGGAAACTTTAGAAAAGTTACTTACCTCTGTGCCTCAATATGTTATCCTCTCTAAAATGAGGTTAATATTGGTGCTTACCTCCCCATTGGGTACAAACCAGTAGCCTTTCTTTTAGGTCACTGTAACAGAGGTATTTCCTATTCACCAAATCACGATGTGCTTTGCCACACTTTCCAGCTCCATTGCATTTGGGCCATGGGTTCTAGTTCTGGCCACTGGGTTATAAACTAGTTCTGGCCAATGGGTTATAAAGTCCTTGCCACTTCTGGTCTAAAGTATTTAAGAACAGGTGAATGATCCTCTACCTCTGTCTTCTTGTGCAGTGATCCGGAAATTGCCTGTTGATGAGGCAATTTTACAGACCCAAACAGCCTGGATCATGGTCACTACATGGAAGACTGCTTCCTTGGACAGTCACCTGACCTCCACTAGAATTCTCCTAGGCAGGATATAAATCTTTGCTGTGCAAAGTCACTGAGATTTTGTATTTACTTTGTTACAACAGCATTAATGTAGCCTCTTCTGATTATAGAATCATGGTAATGGTTTCAGTCCTAAACATGTGTTTGGACACCCTAGAGTAATGATAGGAATTATTTTAAATGAATCATTGTCCTAAAACTACTGAAAATATCAGGAAAAGTTATATTTCTTTCCTCTGTTCTACATCTTTGGCACTGGCCTCAAATTACTCTCAGTAGTAGCCAGTTGAAATTGCCGGCTCTGGTATCAGATGCAGTTAGTAATGTGACATCGTGGTCTCTTTAAGAGCCACTTTCCCTTAATCAATCCCTTACTCAAAAACCAAAAACTAAAGACTTTCTAAGACCTTTCAGCAGCCAAAAGCAAGTGGCTTAGCTTGGGAGAAGGAAGAGAAGATCTATGTACAAATTACACGCGGTTATTCAATTCAATAAAATGGTCCTTGATTAGATTCAGAACTCAGCAATTATGGTGCCTTGTGCACAGTGTTACTCAATAAAATGTTTGATGGTGACAGCTATGATGTTGGGGGTGTATAGTCTAAAACCACTTAGGAATCTGAAAATACCAGAGCTGATTAGTAAAATAAGAATAAATTCAGCTAATGAAAATGTTTACTGGACTTTAAAGCATTCATTGTGTTACTCATTATGATTTAAAAGTCTCTATTATTCTTTGATTTTAATCTGGGTTTTCAACCCTAACAAGAAATTTCCTGTTTATCAGGGGCAAAGTTAGAAAACTGTGAATAGGACCCAGGGAGCCCAGAAGACATTACATTATGATTTGCAGAAAGCTCAGAATGCAAATTTCTGACTGCCTTTCTTGTATTCAAGAAGAAATTCCACTTGTTGGTCTACAAAAAGAAACAAACTGATTAATATATAGAAGGTTCTGGAATCAAGTATAATCACAGACAAATGCATCATACAGTTCATGATTGCAGAACAACCTTTACTTTGGCCTGGCCTAGCTGAGTATGTGACAACATGAGTCTTTGCTTTGAATAGTAAGAACAGTTCAGTTTTTTTCTTTGTTTGTTTTTAACTTTTTTATTGTATTGTATAACATATATACAAAGCAAAGAAATAAAAAAGCAATAGTTTTCAAAGCACTCTTCAAAAAGTGGTTACAGGAGAGATCCCAGAGTTTGTCATGTGCTGTTATACAATCCTCTCGTATTTTTCCTTCTAGCTGCTCCAGAATATAGGAGGCTAGAGGGCTTAAATACATTTTTATCATCACAATCTACTTTTTTTCCTTCTTTTTTTGTGAACAATAACATATATATATAAAAGCTATAAATTTCCAAGCACATTGCAACAATTAGTTGTAGGACATATTTCAGACTTTGACATGGGTTACAATTTCACAATTTTAGATTTTTACTTCTAGCTGCTCTGAGATACTGGAGACTAAAAGAAATATCAATTTAATGATTCAGCATTCATATTCATTTGTTAAGTCCTATCTACTGTGTATAATTCCACCATCACCTTTGATCTTTCCATACCTCTCTTGGGGTTGTTTGGGCTATGGCAATTCTAAATTTTTGATACTGGAAGGGTCTATCACTAATATGGGGTAGGGAAATGGAACTATCTGATATTCTGGAGAGGTTTCAGGACTTATCTGGACCAGGGACCCATCTGGAGGTTGTAGGTTTCTGGAAAGTTATGCTAATGCCTGGAACCCTTGTGGAATCTTATACATTGCCCTAGATGTTCTTTAGGATTGGCTGGAGAGGTCCTGGTTGAGGGTTGGCAGGTTATGATAAGTAGCAAGGTCTACCTGAAGCTTGCATAAAAGCAACCTCCAGAGTAGCCTCTCGACTTTTGGACAGGATGAAATTGTTGATCCCTTGGTGCCAGGTCTGGATTCATTTCTGGGAGTCACCTCCCACATCGCCAAGGAGACTTTCACCCCTGGATGTCATGCCCCACATAGCAGGGAGGACAATGATTTCACTTGCAGAGTTGGGCTTAGAGAGGCTGAGGCCACATCTGAGGAAAAACAGAGGTCCTTCAGAAGTAACTCTTAGGCATGCCTATAGGTAGTCTAAGCTTCTCCCCTACCTACATAAGCTTCACAAGAATAAGCCTTATGATCAAGGGCATGGCCTATTGATTTGGGTATCCCTAAAGTTTGACACAGTATCAGAGATTCCCTGATGGTAAGGTTTAATAGTTCCCTAATCTTTCTTGCCTCCCTCAGGGGACTTTGCCAATAATTTTTTATTGTCTGCTTAATATACTCTAGGATGTTTCCAGGCAGTATGATAATCTATGCAGGATAAAAGGACCTCTTTCTTAATCTGTGCTTCCAGTGTTTCAGTTGTTCAAATGAACTATATAGATAGGTTGAATTAGAATACGTACTACAGAAAATTTCAGTTTCAGATCAAATAAACCTTTCTGCCATTGGTCTCAAAGAGTATGTGTGGTTCTGAAATACAGACACTGTCTTCCTTACCCCTATGTTCTGAATTAGTTTAACCTTCACCCCATTATTTACCTCTGCTGTTGCTGTGGTAGTGCTGATGGTTTTCTTTTAAGCATAGCTCAAAGCATGCAATAGCAGTTTTCCCGCATACCCTGGACTTAAACACTCTTTATACAAGAATCATATCTTTGAAGTAATTCTTACAAGAACTCATTCATATTTCTAGTGTGAGACCTAGACACGTAGGTCTATACACCTCCTTTCAATCTTGTTCATCTTCAATATGGTAATATTACTTCTAGACCCACTAGAGAATCACCTTGGCTCCTATCTATTCCCTTACATTGGAGTTCAACCTCATTAGCTAACGGTTCACCCATCTCTAGCTTCTATGTATCTCTAAGTCCCCTATATTCTGTATCATGAGCATCTGATTCTACCTTTATGCTGGTCATAAAAGTGGAATCATACAGTATCTGTTCTTTTGTGTCTGGCTAATTTCACTCAGCATTATGTCCTCAAGGCTCATCCATCTTGTCATGTGCTTCAGGATGTCATTTTGTCTTACTGCTGCTTAATATTCTCCTACTATTATTGCTGAAACATCTATCACTCTCTTCAGTTTTGGCAACGCCTGTCTTATGTGCTTTGGCGCTCCTTAATTGGGAGCATAAACATTTATGACTGTTATATCCTCTTGGTGAATTGACCCTTTAATTAGTATATAGTGTCCTTTTTTGTTTCTTATGATGTCTTTTCATTTAAAGTCTACTTTGTCTGGTATTAGTATAGCTACTCCTACTTTCTTGCGTGGAAAGTATAACTTGCATGGGAAATCTTTTTCCATCTCCTCACTTTCAATCTTATTTGTATCCTTGTATCTAAAATGAGTTTCTTGCAAGCATCATATAGCAGGATTATGTGTCTTAATCCATTCTGCCAATCTGTATCTTTTAATTGGTAAATTTAGTCCATTAACATTCAAAGTTATTACTGAAAAGGCATTTCTTGATTCCACCATCTTATCTTTTTTATTTTATTTGTCAGATCTACATATTCTTTTCTCTCTTTCTCTTTGTATTATTTAGATTACCCTTAGTGGTAATCTTCAATTCTGTGCCCTCCTCCAGACCTCCCTCTCCTGGCTTTTTTTTTTTTTCAGCTGGCAGAACTTCTTTTGTTATTTCTCATAGGGCATGAGTCTCTTGTTGGCAAATTCTTTCAGGACTTCTTTGTCTGTGAAAACTTTAATCTCTCCCTCAATTTTGAAGGACAATTTGGCTGGGTACAGAATTCTTGGCAGGAAGTCTTTCTCTTTCAGGATATTGACTGTATCATATCACTGCCTTCTCACCTCTGGGGTGCTAATTGAGTAGTCTGAAGTCAGTCTTTTTGATTTCCCTTGCATGTAGTAGATTGTTTTTCTCTTGCTGCTTTCAGGATTTTCTGCTTCTCTTCAACATTTGACAGACTGATTAGTATGTGCCTTGGTGAAGGCCTACTTGGATTTATTCTGATTGGAGTTCTTCGGGCTTCTTTGACTTGTCCTTTATGAGGGTTGGGAAGCTTTCCCCCCTTATATCCTCAACTACTCTTCCTAGCCCTTTACTCCTCTTTTCTCCTTCTGGGACACAAATGATTCTTATATTTGTGTGCTTTGTTTTGCTATCATTTCCCTGAGTTCCCATTCAATTTTTTCCATCTTTTTTGCCATTTACTGTTTTGAGTCTTTGAAATCAATTATTCTCTCCTCTATATCACTTATTCTTTCTTCTGTCTCTTTAAATCTGATGTTGTGTGCCTCTAATATGTTTTTTATTTGGTCAACAGAGTCTTTAATCTCTGTGATTTCTGCAATTTTTCTATTTATTCTTTCAAATTCCTCTTTGGTTCTTCTACTGTCTTCTTGATCTCCTTTATGTCATTTGCTAAACCATTTATTTTATTAAGTAGAGTTGTAGGAACATATTTGATTAGTTGTTCCAACATCTGTATCTCCTCTGGTGTTTTAATTTGGTCATTAGGCAGGGCTATATCTGTCTGCATTGTGATATGCTTAGTGATCTTCTGCTGTCTTCATCACATGTAAATATCTTGACTGATTTACTTTGGGAGTTGATTTCTTTCAGTAGTCTAAGGCCTTGTGTTTGCTGGATGGTTGAACCAGGGGCAGGGGGCAGGGCACAGGGTGGAGCACTCAGTGCAGTGATTTGTTTCAGAGCAGGTATAGGTGCAGGTTGGGGATGTTACACTGATGCATGTGGACATGGGTGCCCAGCGGCCAGAGAGGATGTAGCTGTGTAGATGCACCGGTCTGTAGGGCATAACCCTGGTGTGTACCTGTCTAAGGCATGGGGCCCTTTGTGCACAGGCACAGAGCTGTGAGAGCAGGTCAGCATTATGCCTTCATGGACTGGGGGCAGATGTTACCAGACTGTGCTGGTTGGCACTTTCTTAAAGATGGGAAGTGAGGCTGAGGGCTGTGAGCATGCGTGGTTCTAAGACTGCTGTAAAATGTGATTCCCAGAGCTGAATGACGTGATTGGGGGCCCGTGCACATCTGTGGGACTGGGAGTGCCGTAAATGGATGCACTGAGCTCAGGGAGGGCGGGGTGAGGCTGTGCGATACTATAGGCAGGGGGCAGGGGTAGCCTAGGTATGGAGGTTAGTGCCTGCAACCCTTATGCTCTGGCAACAGCCTACAGGGAACAGGGAGAGGGAAGTAGTGCTCAAGAGGGATGCAGGAGAGGTGGGTTGGGCTGCACTTGGGGTGTGGGTATGGGGCATATATGTGCATTGGGGGTTGGTAGAGTGGGGGCGCCTGGAGCACAGAGAATAGGAGCAGGTGATGGGGTTCAGGTGCCTGGGGTGTAGGGTGAGTCGTAGGTTATGGGGCTGTGCTGGTGAGCATAGTGTGCCCAAGAAAGGTGGCCTGGCTTACTTCCTAGTCCCGTGTTCCCTTCTGTGCAGTCCTGTAGGCTCTGCCACTCCATGCCTCCACACCAGGCTCCAGCTTTCTGCCTCTCAGCTCCTCGGCCTCTGCAACCAGGGCTGCCACATGTGGCGCAGAAGGCTCTCCCAGGTCAGCTGCACTCCCTAATTGCTGCCTCAGTCGCCCTCTTGTCCCTTCTCTAACTTTTCCGTGGAACAGGGCTACTCTCAAGCTATTCTACTAGGCCATCTTCCCAGAAGTCTCAGAACAGCTCAGTTTTAAGGGGGGAAATCCAGGGTGATTCCCTAATGCCTTTGTTTTGTTTGAATGGGTGTACCTGAAACCCCCATCTGTGACCGACGTAAATAACCAAATAAGTGAACTATAACGTGGAGGAATGAAAAAGGCACCAGAAGTGACAATGACTTTATAACTCATATAAATGATAAAAATTGGTAGACACCACCAGAGCAAGCAACTATTGTTTTCCAATGAACATCCTCTGTTCTTAGATTGCGTGAAGAAACCTCTTCCCCACCCCAATAAAAACCTGTGGGTTTAGAATATTCCCTTATCTATCCCCTCAAATACAGATTTAAATGGTAGTTAGTGTTTATTTTATATAATATTTCAAAGCTCTTATGAGTTATACAGTTTCATTATGCAAATGGTATTGTTGAAGTATTTATTTTACAAAACTGCTAGAGGCTAAAATTCCCCATTGAGAATTATCCTTTAGGTTCCCAAAAAGTCTCTCTTTTCCATGAAATGCCAGGCCATGAAAGACTGTTTTGGCTGTAAGAGAGTGCTGAACATGGAAAAAATATTCAATAAGGGGTCCAGTGGGAACCGAAATTGCTCACTGTAAACATGTTTCTATTGATCCACAGGATTCATCATTATCTAACTGATCACTGAACTGGTTTCTTAAGTGAGGAGACTTAATGACTCTTAGAATGACATATGGGTAAATGGCAATAGCAACCATTATTTTGAATACTCCTAGACATAAGCCATCCCTTTGGTCTTCTTATATCCACCTTCCCAAAAACTTGTTAAGTTTACTTACAGTCTACTTTCCAGAAGCCATAGAATGAGGAACATTATGCAATCAACAGGTGTGGCTCTAACACAGAGGGGTTGGAGAAACATAAAGGCAAATGTGCATTGGAAAACATAAAGGCAAGTGGGCACAGTCTGATGACAATGTGGTGTATATTTTTTGTTATGTATATCAGCTTACTGGTGGATTAGGAGAATCTGCAGCTATATATCTGACACAGACCACATTTTATATGTTAAGTATTGTAGATCAGCTATTAAGAGCACTGATTTATTATTCTTTTATGTGCCCTCTGCTAAGCTAACACAATAGGTACCTTGGCAGTCCCTTCCATTAATATCCCATAATGGAATATTTATGATGCTACTGCTGACTTATGGAGACATATTTTACATCACCACATAACATTACAATTCAAGGTAGACATAAACTTCATTATGGGGAATAATAATAATAATATATAAAAGAGTCTTGGTTACAATTACAGCAGTATGATCATTGCATACAAGAGGTTAGCGATCATCAAGCTAGGGAGTGTTTAAGCCTGAAGAAAAATGCAAGTGTCTGGTATTAGAATATTTCCTTAACCTGACTGATACAAGACATAAAGTCTCTGACACCCAGAAACATGGATAAGTAGGAATTTATAGGGTAGCTGTCTTAAAAGCCTGAATGGAGAGAATTCTTAAAACTTTTTCAGTTACTGATTCTTTTTCTGTTAGGAAAATGACTGTAAATTTATTATTTCACAGATATCATGTGCCCTCTTTTCATTTTCCACAATATTTAATGTTTTATGAAAAATAGCACATAGGGTAAGTTCAAACTATTTTTATTTTGAAAAATTAGGCTGTTTAAAAATAAGTTCTACTATTATTTTTTGGAATAATTTGCCAGCTTGATTTGCTTTTTTAGACCAGTTCAACAGTACCATGCACCAATAAATTCCATTTACTTGAAATGGAATAATTTACTTCATTTGTATGTGATATTTAAATTGCCACTTAACATGCAAATGTTATTTTGCATATGACCTTCTTAGTCAAACTAGCATCACAAAATAATGCTTAAAGAGAATAAATAAGCTACATGATGTGGCTTCAAAGAAAATGTAATATATGGATCTAAGTCGTTATCTGGGATATTATCATTCCATTATTCCTATTTTTATTTTAGCTTTAATTGGTTTAAGTTAGCGAACTCTGGTATCCCCACTTGTCAGTGGACAAGCTAGGCTATAAAAAAGTTTGGCAACTGTGGTAGCTTCTAATCAAGGTGGACAGTGTTGAATTAAATTCCTTAAAACCGAATCCTTTGGCAAAACTGTGTTGTACTGTCACATAACTTAACTGCAATTCTTTCCCTTCCTTTACAATTGATAGTATACACTGAGGTCCCTTGGGATTTTTTTCAGACACTATTACTATTTGCAATTAATAATGACAAATGTATCCTATATTACACAGGCCACCACCAAAATTGGTCACACTACTTTCATGAATAGTGTTCCCCTTCCACCATGGGGAGACTCCCCATGCCCCCTCCTTGCCATCTTTCCCATATCTCAGGGGGTTTCTTATGGGAGTTGCATGTGGGCTTGTGAATACCCCTCTCAATTACTTCTTGACTTGCTTGATTTTCTTTCTCTACTGCTACAGCTCCCATGATTGTTGCTTATGATGAACTCTCTGACACCCCAAACTCCCTGCCCCACCCCTTGCTCCAGTGTTGTTGCCACTGGCCCAAGATGATGGTTCTTGATGTGATGCTATGTCAGGTCCTTTGATACAAAGCCATGGTGTACACAATTGTGAATGCTATAAATGATGACAATACCTGGGACCCTTGCAGGGTGTCTCATCCAAGAAGAACGCCTTTCATACCACCTTTGAGTTGACTATGGTTGACAGCATGGGCTTTGGAGGTGGGGTGTCTAGGTTCAAATTCCAGTTTTCCTACTTATTTGCTGCATGACATTGGGAAAGTTGATTAACCTCTCTGTGTTGCAATTTACTTATAAGTAAAATGTGAATAAAACAATACCTACTTCAGGTTGTTGGTGAAGATTTGATCATTTAAAACATACTTGGAACAGCACTTGGCACATGCTACATACTCTGTCAATTTATTTCCTCAACAAGTGCCAAATCAGGGCCACCTCATGTCCTAAACCCTCAACATGATGTTGATGAAAACATTTCTTTCCTTTTTTACTTTTAGTGCTCCCATCCTTATGGCATTCCATAGTTTCAGTCAGGAGTTCCGGGGTGTGTGGACTGAATGACCATGTGAATGAGAAGACTCCCTATATTTAGCTCTTAACCCCTAAAGATTGTGACATTGATCGTGGTCAGGGCGTGTGTGCCTCTGTCTTCCCTTCAGGTTCATCTTTCTCAAACCTACTTGTTCTCCCTCTACCAATAGTCTCCTATTGGTGGGAATTCAACAGACTCACAGACGTATTTGAATTCTGTAGGGAACAAGTTAAGGCTTAGACTGGGAACTTTGCTTCATGGGAAAAGCTTCAGAAGTATTATCCCTTTTGACAAAAATACTTTTATAGGATATACTTTCCCAATGGGTATTTACTCTGGGTAAAACAAGACCTCATCTACCTTCAGTCTGATGTTTCTGACTACCCAAGCTGTAAAGTTTCACGTTTCAACTATGCAAGTATAAGAGAATGTAAATTATTCGAGAAAGGCATTTCTTGTCTCTGTTATTCCTTAACATCTTCTGTAGTATTTATTGCGTAATTTAGATAAGTCAAGGTAACATCAGTCAACTTAGAAGAGTTTATCTTATAAAAAGGGCATAAATTTCTAGCCAGTTAATTTTGGTTAGCTAGCCAGCTCTGCAATATTGTTCTTTTAGTAAGAAAAATTTTCTCTCACATCTTTTTTTTGTGTGTGTGTCTATGCTTATGGCAGGGTCACATTTCATTCTTTTTCCATGTGTGTGTCCTGTCATCGCAGCACCATTTGCTAAATTTTTTTGTTCTTTTGTTTATTTGTTTTTTGGGAAAGTGCATGGGCCAGGAACTGAACCCAGGTCTCCTGCATGGCAGGCAAGAATTTTACCACTGAACCACCCTCGCATCCCCTTCTCTCATGTTTTAAGTCAATGATTTACAAAACACATTTTCTCCAATACTTTCTACTATTAATTTCCTTTCTTCAAAATTTTGCAGGTTTTGTTGCTGACATTCAAATGACCTCCAACTGATGACACAGTCAACAGCTGTGCTGCAATTTAACCCATCAAATTAGAATGGCTCCCAGGTTAGAATATTCAGAAATTCCTAGCCATTTGTGTACTGGTCAGATTTACCCTTGCTCACCTATCCTCCTCCAAGCATGTTCTATTTTGAGTGGAATAGCATTATCTGTGGACTTTTACCAACATCTGAATTCACAGGTGACAATTTGTGTCCCTTGGAGCTGGAACCTGCTTCTCCAGCCTCATTTCCTGTACTTGTCTTGGTGCCCTGTGCATGAGCCAAGCTGAACAACTTGAAGTTAATGGCGAATGCCCCGCATTTTAACAGTGCTGCACCTTCACATGCTCTGCTCTCTCCATCTGCAGTGCCCTCAGCCTCTCCTTCTCCCTCTTTGCTTGGCCTCCACTCATCCATCGAATCTCATTTAAAGTTTGGTTTTTTTCCTCTGAAAAGCCTTTCAGGGTCAGCCAGGCTGTGTTTAGTACTAACTCAGTGCACTGCTCTGACCCCATCACAGCATATGTGACCCTGTGATAGAAGCAGCTGCTCTCCTGTCTTCCCCATCAGAAGGTGAACTTGAGGAAACAAGCTGGGTCTTTTGTGTCACTATCCCCCGAGGCTAGGGCAGGTCTTAACACATAGTGGCTGCTCAATAAATATTTAGATGAATGGATGAATAGAACTGCCAGTGATTGTTTCAGCAAGTGAATGAAGTTGGCTTTTTGCTAATTATAAAACATTTCATTGTAATGGTTTGAGAGAAAACAGAGTAAAATTAGATGAAGCATGAAGAGAAATGTTGGCGTATAAGGAAAGACATGATCAAAAATAACTTGACTTATATTTACTATTCATCCGCTTCCTTTCTCTGGCTTTAATTTTCCTCTCTATGTTTATAGGAATACAAATTAACATTAACAGAGTAATTGAATTTTTCTTACTGTATTTTAATCACTTTAGCAATATCCACTGGCATAGGGGTGGTTATTATATTCCTTTTGCCAATGAAGAAATTCAATGTCAGGTAAAATAAAATGACTTGTAAGAATCACATTGTCACAGTTCAAACCCAGACCTTTTAAATTCAAACATCAGGCCAAAGAAATGGATATTTAAGGCCCAAAATAGTTCTGCTACACAGAGGGAAGAAGACAGCTTTGCACTGCATAAAGATAGAAACACAGAAGTAAAAAGTCATTAAAGTTGAATAGCATGTAAATGTATATGTAGGAGAAATGTACATGTAAATTAAGAACATCAGTTTCACCCTGTTACATCTTTGTCCTCCTTCTTGGGCATAGTACTTTTCATATGTTGGAGCTCACCCGTTTGTACAAACAGAAAGGAAAAACAATTTTTTGAGTATGTGAATGCTTGATGACACAACATAGGGAGCTTCCCAAGCAAATTCATTACTGTGCATTTCCAGGTAATGTAAGCAAAGAGATCGCTACTTGTCATCCTTTGAACATGATAAGGCAGATGAAAGCACGTTGTAATTTGCACAGCCACGGGAAAGATCTTCTACATAGAGCTGAGTGGGCCTTGATGTTGGCAACCCCCTAGAGTGGATACAATACCTAATTATGTTTGAAAAATTGGCAAGTTCAGGGCAGCAGATTCCTGCATACTTCAGGCTGCGTTGTTGATTTCCTTTCCATTCAAACCCAAGCCAGGCCAAGCTCCTCCATTACAGAACAACAATATAGCAACTAGTAATGTATTTTTCCCCACCCTTCATCCTCTGATCCCGCCCTTCAGACAATCATCCTGCCCATATTTCAAAGAAATCCCAGCGAGGCCTTCTTGCTGTTATATCTCTAGGACTCCAGCCAGCACAAATCCAGAAAATGGTTTCCAGGTGCAGACTGCCTCCACCCTCCTCCCCCATCACTTTAAAAACTGGTGATTGCTCCAAGCTTTAATCTGTAGATGGACAATAGGGGGAACAGAAGGATAACCTTAGGATTCTAAAACCCGAAGAAAATTATTTTGTCTTTTTCATTTTAGTGGAGTCATGTCTATTCTCCAAAGCATATCACACAACTTAGCATGATTAATTCCATCTCTTTTCATAAACCCCAGACCCCGAAATAACTAGGATACATTATCTGAACTGCAGAAGGAGCCCTACAGAGCCAGTCTTTCACAAAGGTAGTTCTAATCCACTGCTATTACTATCTCCCAGTCACTGCCTCCATTTTTGCACGAAGCTATAATTGGTGGAAAAATTGAGTACTTTTCACAACAGCCCTGGATTTGATAAATTCAGGTAATGGCAGACTTATCAAACAACAACAAAAAAACACACCGAAGGCAAACATATTTTGGGAACATTTCTAGGCATACTATTCATAGTAGAATAACAACAACGGAGAGTGACAATATTTAGAACAAGTACTGTAGGCCCCGTTCTCCTTTTTTAATTTTAACTGTAGTAATTTCTCCTGGTTATTCCAGAATATTCCTAATTCTTTGTACATGTTGTTTTTTATATTCAGATAGAGACTGTTTTGACATTCTCAAAGTAATAAAACCTTTAGGACTTCAATGATTTTTTTTTCACTAGATAGGTTCTAAACATTCTAAAGTAATTCATTCTGTTTGCTATATCATTATTATGTAAGTACTGTTCACTGCGAATGGTGAGACTTAGGACTTAGAAGGAAAGTCTATCCCTGTATCATTGAAACGTGTGCCACATGCGCAGGAGAAGTTTTCGTATATCACGGTCAAGAAGGCTTTCTCGTGTATTCCATCGATTCTTCAATATCACGCAAATTAAAATTTGCTTTAGATTGATAACATTTTGCACAGTTTTCTTCCTCCTGAAGGTGCTAATTTTATGATGTTCTGTTTTCTGTTATTTTGTTCCATTGTTATTGTTCTGTTATTTTTTCCTTGTTAAGAAAAGAAATATATGCCTTCTAACCTATCTTGGTAAGACTTGTAGCTTCCCAAACAATTTTTAATTTTAATTTAAAGCCATTTAAATCTTTGTAAGTGCATTTCCTTGGAGCCCTTTGGATTTCTATTTCACTTTAGACTTAGTGTCAGAAACCGTGAGTGCTTGACAATTTTCATGTTCTCGCTCTCTTTTGTGACTGAAACAGTCTGAGTGAACATCTGTGCTGGCTGCTATTGGCAAAGGTATCATAAGAAGAAGTTGATTTTAGGTAAAAATTGGCTGATTTGCAAACAGAAAAGGAAAGGAAATAAAATCCAGAAATTTGAAGCCTTGGAGGAATGGAAATGTCAACTGTTTTCTAGAATATAAACTGTAGGAAATAAGATTGAAAGAGTCTTTGAGTTCCTATGGGTCATTAGGATTCAGGTGTTGTATTTCCACTCAAGTCTGATAGCCCCAGGATAGCTATCATTACAAAAAGGAGAAGGAAATGGAGCAAGGAAGCAAAGAAATAAATCAACCTTGAGAATATGTTTAAGAATAAACTTTGGGTGTGGTTATTGACATCTGAAAATGACTGAAAACAGATCAAAAGTTTATATCTTTTTTGAAGGAATTTTTAAGCCAAAGAAACCAAAAACCCCATGGCAAAGGCTATTAAAGCCCTAAAACAGTGGTTCTTACTCAGGGTGATCTTTTTTTGCCTCTTAGGGGATATTTGGAAATGTCTGAATACATTTTCTTTCTTATTCTTTTTTTTAATTGTGAAAATTAACATATATACAAAAAACAATAAATTTCAAAGCGCATTGCAACAATTAATTGCAGAACAGATTCAGAGTTTGGTATGGGTTACAATTCCACAATTTTAGGTTTTTATTTCTAGCTGTTCCAAGACACTGGAAATTAAAAGATGTATCAGTATAATGATTCAGCAATCATACTCATTAAACCTACCTTCTCTGCATAACTCCACCATCTCCTTTGATCTTTCTCCCACTCTTTAGGGGTATTTGGGCTATGCACATTCTAACTTTTTCATTTTGAAAGAGGTTGTTGATAATATGTTATAGGTGGATGGAACTAGTTGATGTTCTGGAGAGGCTGGCCCCTTTGCTGAATACATTTTTGATTGTCATGATGAAGGGATGCTACTAGCATCTAGTGATAGAGACCAGTGACGCTGTTAAATAACCTACAATGGCACAGGACGGTCTCCCACAACAAAGAATTATCTGGCTCCAAATATCAATAGTGCCAAGGTTGAGAAAACCTGTGTTAAAATCATGGATGAACCTTGACGACATCATGTTGAATGAAATAAGCCAGATGCAAAAGGACAAACACTGTATGAGCTCATGATTTGAAAAAATTTGAATAGGCAAACACATAGCATCAGAATCTAGAATATAGCTTACCAGGTGAGTGGGTGGGGATAGGGAATGGGAAGTTAAGGCTTAAAATGTACAGGGTTCCTATTTGGAATGAGATAATATTTTGCTATTGTATGGTGCTAATGATAGCACAGTATGAACATAATTAACAGCACTGAAATATATACCTGAATGTCAATAAAAGGGAAAATGTTAGATTGTATATATGGAAATAGAAAAAAAAATTTTAAATCCATGGTACACCGTACAAACAGTGAATCCTAAATTAAACCATGGACTATAGTTAATAGTACAATTATAGAAATGTGCTATCACTAATGGTAACAAATGTTCCACATCAATGCATGGTGTTAATAGGGTGGTATATGGGAATCGTATGTATCATATGCATGATTGTTCTGTAAACCCATAACTTCTCTAATGAAGAAAAATAAACAGTCCTCAGATATCCAAATTTGAAAGAGGTGGCATGAGCTGCCAAACCTTAGGGTCATCAAGGGACATAGACCCAATATCCACTGCACACATGGCTATGAAGGATATTTGACAATGCAAAACCTCCCAGGGTGATAGGTTTCTCAACCGGGAGGGAGGAGAAGGGACCAAAACTCATCAAAGGAGCTTTATTGTGAAGCTATGTGCAGGCTATGTGCTGACTCCTAAGATGGCAACAGCAGCAAGCTTATATAGGAAGGTTGGTGGGAGAAATAGGGAAAGGAAGGTGGTGGATTTTCTTTGTCTAGCTTGGGCGTGGGAAATTGGCAGGTGTTCATTGGTCAGTTTAGAAGCAGGGTGGGGGGCGGCGCTAAGTGGGAAGCTATCACAAGCTTGCAGCTGCTGGGGCTATAACTGCTGGAGGGTGGAGTTGGATAAGGGGAGTTATAGCAGGAACGCAGCTGCCAGAGGGGGATGCAAGGACACTCATGAGACTGCCATGTGGGCTGGGGTAGGTATGGTTTTCAAGGGGCCTCCTGGAAGTTATGAGTGGGGCACGTTTCCTGGAATGCTTGCTAAGAGTTGGTTACTTCGCCGGGTTGGAGTGGGGGGGTGGGCTTTAGCTTAACACAGGGGACAGAAGTAGAGACCAGAAAGAACTGAGTGATTGTTAAAGCTGGCAACATTCTGCCAGTGCAAACAGTACCTATTTACAGCAAAAAGCTAACAAGCCATAGACAGCACATTTGCCTTATTTGAGACTGTCTTGTTGGTTTTCTTTCAACCCACAGTTGATTGGTTTGATTGGTAGAGAATTAGCAGTCCAAAGTAATTTACAGCACCCTAATTGTATTGCTTCACCCTCCTCTGACATTCAGTACCTCTGACTAAATTCTAAAGCCCATTTGATTCTTACTCTTTTACAGGTAACTTGATGTTCTTTCTTGAAGTTTTTAGGGTCTTCCCTTCACCCTTGTGTTCTGATATTTTAAAGAGGTATCTAGGTTGAGTACTTTTTTCACTTATCTTTCTGGATACTGGAAGGGCTCTACCAATGGGAAATTCTCTGGTGATCTTTGGCTCTGGGAAATCACCTTCTGTTACTCTTTTAATCATGTCTGTTCCCTTTATTAGGAACTCTTATTTCATAGAGATTGAAACTTGTAAACTGATTCTTCATATCTCAACTTTTCTCTTATATTCTCTTTTGTATTTTTGCTTTGAGTTTTGGAAAAACCTATAGGGCACCAGAAATTTCAAATTATTTCTGTGGTGGGTTGCTGAGATCTTGCACTTAGGATAAGTCCTGAAGTGCCAACAGTATTCCTGCCCCACTGGCATGCCCAGAAGCCTGGACTGAAGAGAAGATCTCTCTCTGCATTCCTGCTTCCCACAGAGGTGGGCTGCTGGGGCTTGGTAGTAGGAGGTTTCTCAGTTCCCTTGTTCGTCTCAGGCAGGTCCTAGGAGCCTGACCCTGAAGCTGGGCTCTCTTAGCACTCCTGCCCCTTCCCAATGGGGAAAACCTTGACCTGAGACCTGTGTATGGATAATGGCAAGACAGTTCCCTGCCACTCTTCAGGGACAGATGGCTTCTGCCTGGTATCAGCTTAGGGTTCCTGATGTGTGCAGAATTGTTGACCACCCCCTGTGGCAGCTGATCACTACCTTCTGTTCATGTCTGTGTCAAGCATGGATGGGATTCTCAAGGTTCTTCTGCTTCTACCTCATGTGATGCCAGGTCCTGTACCAGAGATGGGGTCTCTCTCTCAGCCTTTCTGCTCAAGCCTCAGTCACTCATTTGAGGACTCACTGAAGGCATGTGAAAGAGTTGGCAAGGCTGTGCAGACTCTTCTTGTGCCTGGAACTCCCAGGGATTCTAAGCCGTCAAACTAGCTCACACTCAGCATCCAAGAATGTGTTAACATTTCAGCCATTTTTTTCTTCCCCTATTCTATGACAGCCAATTCTTCCTCTCTGCTCTAGCCAAAGAGAAAGCGTTTGTGTGCCTCCAGTTTGAGTTTCAGTTCACTATGTTGCCTTGTGATCACAGCTCTTTGATGGGCTAAAACAAATACAATTTTGTAGACCACCAAGCTTGTTCTTGTTGTTGGGTTGAGGGTAGCACTCTCTTGTGGCTTTCCACATCCAAACCACTTTCTTTTCTATTTTATTGTGAATAATTTGTATTTGGGGGTGTCATGTCACCCCATTTTCCCACATGGGTAATATAGTCTTGGGTTGTGATACTTAACACATGAAACTGTTAATAATCGTATTGCAAATATACGACACATCTCCTAATGCTGTTATTAATATTAACCACAATAAAGTCCAGCCCAAATCATTCAAACTTAAGCAGTTTAAAATGTTCGCGATTTGATTTTTTATAAAACATTGCAAAATGAAAATTAACTGTTGTTGTTGTGGCCCTTGTAAATAACCTCATGCTTTGGGAAACCATAGAAATTTTATTAAAGTAATAAAACATGTATTATTCTTCTCACCAACAATTTTGCTTTGATAATAATAGGTGTAATGCTGCTTTTTAAAATTCAAACCAACAAATACTTGTTGAGGAACTCGTATGCCCACAGAATGGTATTAGGTACTTGGGATATATGTAGATAAGCCATGGTTTGTGCAATCCAGTAATTTACATTTACATGAGGACATAACCATAATTAATTAAATCTAATTCAAGGCAAAAGTTTCTTATTGCAATAAAAGAGGTACAGAGGAAGGACCATGACAGCATGGATTAGGAGAAATCTGAATCAGTTTCTTAAAATGAAATACGGCCTAGAAGGAAGATTAGGACTAGAGTGGATAGATGTGGGTGGAAAGGTCAATCGCAGATATTATAGTAACTTATGAAAGTTACTTATTTCAGAGATGAATTAGTTTGGGAAGTTCAGAGAGCTACTTAAATATAATCCATATTATGTGCCATTGGGAGGGACAGGATGGTTTAATGGAAGTACAGAACTGGACTTATATAGATGAAAGGAAAATCACAGTCATCTTGAATACCAGGATGGAGAGGTTGGTAGTTATTCTACAGGCAATGAAGTTCCATTGAAACTTTGTGAATAGTGGAGTGAGGGTACTATTCTTAGGGGTAGGACCCCTCTAGTGGAGAGTGAAGGAGGAAGGAGATAAGTTTGGAGAATGGCATAAAACTCAATGAATAAATATTTGTTGGCTGTCTATAATCTGCCTGATGATGTGCTAGCCCTGGGAATTGGAAAGAAGTAATACTCAGTTCTATCCTCCAGACCACATAAACTACCTGACTTTCGGATGATGTCCTGCTGCTTCATGCCTCTATGAACAGATATGGTCATAACGTTACATAGATGATAATACATGATGGGAGGTGAAGCCAGCGAGGTGTTAACAAATTGCCTAATATTCTGGGTTCTGAAGAATTGATATGATCAAAACATTCTTTAAAGACATAATTCTAATGGAGGGCAGGGAAATGAATAGGAAGCAGGAAAACCTAGTAGTTGGGAGATTGCTTTGGAGACTACTGCATATTTATGTGGGAATTGACCAGAGTCTGAATAAGAGGAGAAATAGAATACTGGTGAATGAAGACAAGGGATTGGGTTAAGAGCACAGGTTCAACATTTAACTTTGGAATGAGAAGGCTCCTCTGAGGGTTGAAAATCTTCATAGATAACCTGAAAAATGGGAGAATTTGGAAGCTACAGGAGCTCATATCCACTCACTTCTATTTTCTCTGTTGAGAAAAGAAAATCAACCTTAGTCAATTTGGGGTGACATAGACTCTGAGGAGACTGACAATGATTGAGTAGTTCTTTTTGAGAATGATGCAGCAAAGGGACAAATAGAAATGGCAACAGTGACTAGAAGCTGGATCTTAGTGGTGGTTTCTATTTGCATATTTGTGCACATTTTTTTTACATGGGCAAGTACTGGGAATTGAACTCAGGTCTCATGCATGGCAGGTGAGAACTCTGCCTGCTGAGCCACCGTGGCCTGCCCTGTGCACATTTTTTTCCATTAGCTCCCTGGTGTGTTGAACATTTGATGGTTCCCCGTCCAGAGTCAAGTGGTTCAGCCTTCAAATACAGGAGTAACTCTCAGTCTTTTGGTCCTCCGGGGTCACCATTTTTTGGACTGTGCAGCCTGCAGACAGCCCTACTTCAGGGAGCACCATTCACAGAGATTACAATGTAAATAGCATCCCCTGGAGTTGTGCAATATGGTGACCCTGTGTGAGCAAATGATGAAGTTATGGATGCCTATATAAAGAGAGTCTACTCCCCTAGGATGATGATGACCTTACTCCCTAAATGGGAGAGGAGGAAACACTTTTCTACACCTGCTGAAGTATTAAGTCTTGCTGAAATTGACCACAAAGACCTCTCTCAGCTTGTGGTTGATGATAATTAAATACGAGGTATAGGCAATGACTTATTTCTCCTAACTTCCTTGTTTATAGCTCACTTTTGGTCACTGAAAAAGAAGGTAAGGATCCCCAAATCTTTATTCATTGAACAAGAAAAGGAGTATATGATTCTATTTTAAACATCTGTGCCCCTGAAGAAAGATGAGTGTCTTTGATCCAACTAACATTTCTTGTTGTGCCTCCTCTGGCTCTTCTACATTCTCCTCCACCTCCTGTCTTTTTGTATTTGTGCACTTTGTTTTGTCCATCATTTCCCTGAGATCCAATTCAATTTTTTCCCATCTTATTTTGCTATTTGCTCTTTTGAGTGTTCATAATCAGTTGTCAGGTCCTCTAGTTCGCTATTCTTTCTTCATATCTGCTGTTGTGTGTCTCTAGTATATTTTTTATTGATCTACAACATCTTTAGGCTCTTTGGTATCCACTATTTCTATTTATTCTTTCAAATTCCTCTTTATGCTCTTGTAGTGTCTTCTTGATCTCCTTTATATCATTAGCCATCCCATTGATTGTATTTAGTAGAGTTATATGAGCATCTTTGATTAGTTATTCCACAGTCTGTCTCCTCCGGTGTTTTAATTTGCTCATTAGACTGAGTTATATCTGTCTGCATCTTCATATGCTTAGTGATCTTCTGTTGCCTTCGCGGCATGTAAATATCTTGATAGGGTTACTTTGGAAGTTGATTTCCTTCCGTGGTCTAAAGCTTTGTATTTGTGTGGAGCGGGATGTGGAGAATGGGGCAGGGCACAACAGTGCAGTGACGGGTTGCAGCGCAGGTATAAGCACAGTTCAAGAATGGTATGCTGGCACCTGTGAGCTTGAGGTGCAGGGCACGGGGTTGTGAAGGAGTGGTACGAGGGCGATGGGGACCTTAGAGCACAGGAACTGGGTGTGGTGTGTGGGGCACAAAGGTAAGCCATTGCGGGAGGTGGATGAGGGGGCTCTGCAGATGCATGGGGGCTGGTGCACGGGCATGATGTGGTGAGCATGTGGAGCATGGTGGTTGTGGATATCACGGTGTGGGGTACGGGGCACAGAAGTCGGGACACAGTGCCCAGTTGTCTGGTAAGCAAGCACTGACCTAACCATGACTGCAAGGATATTTTATGGTTGGTTTAATTAAATCATCAGTCAATTGATTATATTTTTGGCTGATTACATTACTTTATCATTCGTCTTCCTGGTCAACATTGTTTTCCTTCAAAACACTCAGAGCAATAGCACCCAAATCAACTGAACAATGCCTCCAAGGCAAAGATACCAAAGAGCTCCACTCATTTTGCTATGCAACGATGGTCTGTGTACCTTTATAATTATGATAAGCCACTATTGTCCATTTAGTCATTAATAGTAATGGCTCTAAGGTGGTAGCATAAATTGCTAGTTTAAAAACTTGCAACGGTGGAGTGTAAGGAGAGTTCAGTGGTAGAATTCTCGCCTGCCAGGTGGGAGACCGGGGTTCAATTCCCAGTCCATGTTGTTTTGTTTCCCAAACAACAACAACAACAAAATTCAAGAATGGTGCTGCAATAACTGGATATGCACATGGAAAAATAATGAAATAAGACCCTGCCATACAGAATACCGAAAAAAAAAATTGCAGCAGGTATCATAGAATGCTAGACTAATAGAGCCTTAGGAGTTATCATATTCATTCCCTGAGGGAGGATTGGTTGAAAGAGGTTTAGCCTCTATTCTAAGGAATTAAGGAACTATGACAGAGCTACCAGCTCTGCACTCTTTCTCCTGTATCATGCCCCACTTTTAGGTATATAGTAACAAAGTCAAATCAAACTGGAAAGAGGATTTAAAGTTGACATGAGGATTGTGCAGTTTCCAACCTATCATAAATACCAAGATCAATTTCATATGTGAAATGTAGTTTCCCTAACATGTTATCTTAGGTTATTTCATTGTGCTATAATCATAACTATAAACATAGCAAGTCTCAAAACAACATTGGTGAGCCTTTGCTTACAGACAAATCTAAAAATTAGATTTGGCTTAAGCCATCTAAATCAAGCTAATTCCCTTTCTCAGGTTAAAACTCCAAGACTGACATAATATACGGAGCTTACAAGATTGCTTTAATATTGTATGAAGATGAGTGGATTATTTAAATCCAAACAGCAGCATCTTTAGTGAAATTTTTAGCTACATCAAAGTGAAATTTAATTCATTGTAGCACTGAAATACATCATGATCAATGTAATAATCTTGTCAAAGTTTGAAATTTGCATTTTTAAAAATTTGTGTTGATGTGAAAAGTCCAGCATAGCAACTACTAATGTTTGTTCTTCTTTAAAGTAAATATTTACCTTTTCTCTATCATTCAAATCAAACAACGTGGATCGAAAAATCAACTAAATTAGACATTCACACTTGCAAATGTTTAGGCACATAAAAATACATCAACTCATACATGAGGTTTTCTAAGAACATATTTCCAATTCTTCTCTTTGAAGTGACATTTAAATTTATGGGGCTATAAAGGTACTATTTCCAGAGATAGGGAAATATGACAATAATTGGGTTTTACCTGAGCATTTTGCCCATGAATATTTGAAAATCCTCACAACAATCTGAAATTACAAGATTGCATTTTGAAAGTTAGCCTGACTATTGCTTTCCCACAATCAACACATCCTTTGCTACCTACTCTATAGAAGGTTGACCCTGTCTGGCAGCATAGCAAATCTCCTACTTCAGGTACTGGAATTTCCAACAAGCAGCATCTTTAAAGGGGAAATTAGAACATCTCCAAACATTACCTGTGGCCCCAGAAAGGAAACGTTGAGGATAAGCCTGTAGTTTAGGTCAAAGCAAAGTAATTGAATTTTAGGTGCTGTCCTTTGAAAAACTGGTGTGCTGGAATCTGATTAGAATCTCTTGGCTTTGTGTGTGAAATCTATCACAGATATAGATAGATGCTAGAATTTTTCATGTGTAAATAATTTGTGTCTGAATGCATTACAGAATTGAAACTGTCCCTGCTGGACTGTAAGCACCCGAGATTATTTAAATATTTCTTTGTTCAAGCCCTAAGCGTTCACATGTAAGGGCTGAATTTCAATGGGATGCAGTATTGCACTGAGAATAGGAACTTTCTTAGTAATATCAAGGAGAAACATGTAGAAGTGTGCAGTCATTGCGAACTACAGCAGCAATAGATGTTGTGCTTTGTTTGGTCCTTTATGCTAAGAAAAGAATTCAAGGTGCAAATAGGGCCTCATGTTTTCAACAGAATTGAGATTGTACAGGCGTCATATACTATGCATGCAATGTAAATATGTGTTGTACAAAAGAGGTGTGTAGCTCCAAAGCATTCAGGGTCTTAGTTATTGGCCAAGAAAAGAGAGGAGCTTAAATGGCCCACCTTGGGATTGATAGAAACCATCTCTAAGAGGACTTGAATCTGAGGGTGATAATTAACAGTCTAAATTTATGTGAGAAGACAAGGTCCCATAAGTCTCCAAGCAACAGTTTTTAGGAACTTAGTCTAAGTCTGTGTCAAAAGACTTGTCCTGTGTCAGGGGAAAAAGAGTTGGCAAGGGGGAGATAGAGCTCTTGGTCTAATGAATGAAGCTTGGGTTTAATACTGGGTTCAAGTTAACCACAAGTATTTATTCTGCCTCTGAAGTTCAGCCTGATCCCTAGATTGCAACCTTCCTACACAGGCACCAATTCAACCATAAAGGTCAAGTAGATAGTGGACCTAGAATTGTCTGTGTCTGAACAACCAGGGGTCCACTAACTACCCCAGGACTCGTTAGAGATCAAACTCAGGGCAGTAGAATTAGTCAAAGCCCTGATGAATCAGATCTGATTCATATGTGGCTACCCCTAAACAGAAGGGAACATAGCAGGCACTCAATTATTATTTCTCTAAACAAAACTGAACCTGCTGATTAGAGATCATGGATGATCTCTAATCAAGTTGATGGTCAAGTTGATGAAATACAGTCACTGACCAATACATTTTAAAATGTTGTGTTACAGTCCCTTATGAGAAGTCCTCTCTCTATATTTTGCATAGCTTTCTTGGTGTAGGTAGCCTGGGTTGTCTTGTCTACTTTAGAACTGAAAAAATAAAAACCCATAGTGTTGAACTGCTAGTTCAGTGTCACATTTGAGATGGAAGTCAAAAACGATTTGTTCATCTCATGTTTCTAGTGTTGCTTTCTAACTCAGAGGTCCTTCCCCTAATTCCCCTGTGGCAGGAGGAGCTTTGATAAATAGGCTGTGACAATTATCATTATTGTCTTCTCTCGCCTCAGCACAAAGCTACATACCAGTCAGCCTGGTCCCATGCTGGGCTTGACCCTCCCTCACTGTTCCCAGTCTCTGAATCATTGCTCCTGTTTTACTTCTCTCTCTTCTCCTACCCAAATATTTTGTATCTTTTAAAGCCCAGCTTGAGTCCCAGATGACTTCCATAGCTCTGAAGGTGTGAATCCTAACATTTAGCATGTGTTCTCAAGTGCTTTACACCTTTTGCTCCCAACGTGTTTGGAAACTTTATCTTATGTCTTTTGGATTTCCCACAGCATAGAGGGCATTGTAACAGCTCGGTAATATCCATTGATTCATTGCTTTACAGTCCTTACTTTTGGATAATGTAACCCATACATTTTAATCACAATCCTACAGTCTAATGTGGGTGTGGGGATGGGTTACAAGCTTTGGGAGATATGTAGGATCAGAAATATCTATTGACACATATGTATTGCTTGAGTATTCCTTTGTATAAAAAGTATACAAGGTTGTTTATTTGCATAACTATGAGTATTACATGATCCCTAAGAGTCATTTCCTATCTATCACTGTGTGTAATGATAAGTGGGTATGCACAACAACTCTTTGGAGACAATGCAAAGCTCAGCCTATGTGAGTAGATGAGTTTGGCAGGAGGGATTATGTTGCTTGGTAAGTGATAGGGCAGATCTGTAAGGAAAAGCTGGAATCTAGAAACCACGCTGAACTACAGAGGTAGAACAAGTGATAGGGAGAAACTTGTAGAGCAGGGACGGGAGAAGTTAGCACTGGAGAAGGGTTGGAATTCAAGAGTAGGCAATAGTGGGTGGCTCATTGCATTAGAGAGTTCAGACAGCAGGACAAAGAGCTTATAGTTCTTGGGCAGAATCCCAACTGTGGGAAAATATGGATAAGGAGAAAAGGCAGAGATCATTTAGCAAAATATGAGGGGGTACCAGGAAATAAACTGTAAGCCCAAATACGTTATTAGCCTCTCTGGTCAGAGCAAGACCTGCAGCAGTTCTGAACAGAAACAGAAACAGAGAGTTTATAAACTCGGCTCCTTATAAGTCTTGGTAGGCTGGCCTAGACTCAAAATTCAATCAAGACTGAATCTCTAGGGTTTTAGTGATCTCCCTGAAGGCCACAAGGAGGCAAGAGCAGGGAACCAAGCAGATTATTATAATCCATTACCTGCCTAGAAAAGCAAAAAAGATTTGAATTTAGTACTTGTCTGCTTCTTTGAAGATGAGTTAATATTTATACAGGACTGACTTTGATGGAGCCACTGCTGATTGCACAAGAGATGGAATGTAGTCTGAAGGGGCTGGGAAGGTCAGAGAATTAAAAAAAAGAAATTATTATAATACAAGTATATCCCTAAATCAAAGACTTTTCTACCCAGGTGTATTTTATCAGCTGTTTCTGTCATAGCCTGAAGTTATCTTTCTGCTTTATTTCTCTCTAGAAAAAAAACAAAAATAAAAACCCATTGTGTTATTTGGTTGATTTCTTCTGTGCTCTCTATACCTTCTAAAAATGTTTTTCTGTTGCCCTTTTCTGTGGTGAAGTGTGTCATATTTTCCTGACTCTAAAATAAAAAGATATAATAGTTTTTATCTTTAAAGCTCATGGAAAGTGAAATTGTATATATTAAATAAATCCCCTACATTCTAGTTTCCCATTCTTGCTTTTGTGCCAGAAACTATTTTTCCTTCTAGTCTTCCTCTTTCTTCTTGGAAACCATTTTTAGAAACTCTTCCTAGACAAAATGTATGTTCAGTGCTAGGTAAGAACACCTAAAAATAACTTCAAAGGAAATTATACGTGAGCTGTATATAACATTATTTACCTCTCCAAGATCACGTATGTATATATATTCGAACATTCTAATTTGTTGTGAGGCAGAGAAGGTTCACCAGAGCAGTAGAGAATGTGTGTGTGTGTGTGTGTGTGTGAGAGAGAGAGAGAGAGAGAGAGAGAGAGAGAGAGAGAGAGAGAGAGAGAAGATGAAGAGGTTCCTACTAGAGTTTAAGAACTATACAACACACTTAAGGAAGGTAGGAGCTGGAGGGTAACAAACTGAGAAATTGAGACAGGCTAGTGAAGTGAGGATTAACTGAAGGTCTTGAACCAAGAAGGACAGAGCAATTGTCCAGAGAATTGCCCAGAATAGCAGATCTATTGAAGAAGAAAGATGATCTCTAGAGGCAATCAGACAAGGCCCTGTTTCTTTAAAGACAAGGTGTCAGAGGGAGAGAGATGGCTTCTTTGGGGACAATCAGGGTAGACTTTAGAAATGGAACTAGCTGTAACTAATAAACCAAACTTGGTAGACTTTGTGACAGTGCTGGCAGTTTAAATTTGCTGCCACATCCTAGAAGCGATCCATTCATAATCATTGAGGGTTGGAAGTTTGGTTATTTCCTGCCTTGCTGTCTTTTCAATCTTGGGTGAAATCCAAGCACCACTTCCAATGACAGCAAACCGGAAGGCGTTCAGGCTGATTTTAAGTTTGTTGAGGGCAGCATGTGATTTTTACAACCATAGAACAGCAGGACTACCTATTTTCTGAGAGTGTGTCTCTAAATCACCTTATCACAAATTGTTGTTCATATTCTGTAGGTATTCATGGTTGATGAAACCTCATCAGGGGGTCAATTTTTTCAGCTACTTGGGGAGGTGGAGGTGTGTGATTTTGAAATATATTCATACTGGTACAGCCAAATGGAAGACAGATCAAACTTCCTGTATAATTTAAATATTCCACAGGGACCAAACTGAAGGTTTGGGATTTCAGTTTTGGTTTTTTATGTTTCATTTATTTTTAAAATAGTTGAAACAATCAACAGCTCTCATGTAGTCTAGTAAAATATTTAGGTTGCATTTCTAACTGATTTTGAGGGTTTAGAAATAGTGATGCAATTGCTGGAATAGATCCAAAATTCTTTTTTTTTTTTTTTTTTTTTGAGGCAAATATGGACTTACAGACCTGTTATTCTAGTGGATAAGGTACATGTTGAATGGTAGGAACCTTTCTAAGCAAAGAAATCCAGTCTTTAAATCTTCACAGTTGGTTGCAGCTTTACCTTACTTACAAAAAGTACATTGGGCATTTGTTTTGACAGAACATTGTGGGTTTTTTTTCTCTTATAGGACATCCACCAAAGTGTATTTAAAATTTTTGATATTGAGAATGATTATCTAATGGGTATTAAATTACTTTATGCTCTGAGATCCTGAAATTAAACTCTGTATTGATGTATGAAGTCATAACAGAAAACAGGGTCAACAGAAAAATTATTTGCTCCAGCAGTGTTTTTTTGTGTGTGTGTTTTACAAAACAAGACATCCACTTTATTTTCAGATTCCTTTACACAAAGACCTATAGGAAAAAATTCAATCCAAATTGAATTTGGATTAGGTTACAAATAAAATATCCAGAGACAAATTTTCTTCCCAACCCCTTGTATAAGCCCAGAACTCTTAGAAAGAAATTCTGTGTCTGAGTAGAAATCAGTTTCCCTTAGGAAATCAGGAACATCAGTTTTCCTTCAATTTCTATATGTTGTCTATTATTTTGATCCCAAACTGCCATGTTTTGTGTTATGGCCACTAATCCATGTCTTCTTAAATCCTTTCAGAAATAGCCCATAAGCAACAGGAAGGCAAACTGTGATCTCCTAGTCCCCTAACAGTGTGTAGTATAAAGAAGTACTCAATACATATTGACTGAATAAATTAACAAGATACATCAACATCTATCACATGGAATGTAGCTTGGTTTCCCACACTGTGATAAAAGTTTCTTAATGTTCAAACTTGTTGAGTATAGTGAATGTTTTACATGATTCTCTATGGAGGAGGAGTCCCGGGTAAGAGGCATCAGACCAAGGGGGCAGGTTTGCATTTTTGAGAAGAGTCCCCTTTTCTTAATTCCATAAGAGGTAATAGTGGACAGGTCCTAATTTGAATATGGGGAAGGTGGCTGGGTCTTCATTTAGAAGTTTCTTTGCATTTTATTCTATTAAATAGTTTGCTTCCCTAAACAGCACTGAACACATTGTCTAGTGGATGAATCAATTACTGGAGCTGGAAGAAATTAGGGGCAGGCTGTGGTAAGCTTACCTCTGTAGCAGCAGAAATATTTGTTAAAGACTAGGCTATTTCTAAATCCTGCTTTTACCATCCTTTTTAAGTACATAAACCCAAGGTCTCAACAGTCTATTATTATGAAATGTTTTCATTTATTCTTTTACCTTCTTCTTTTGAGTATATTCCCCAAAGGCCTATTTGATGATGGTTGCCCCTCCCCTCTGAAGACATCCCTGGCTCTTTCTAGGAATTATCCTGGTGTCATCTCACATATATTTGGAATCAGATTTCTCTGGCTCTTCCTCTTCTGCTCACACCTTGCCACCTTATGGGTGGCTGACTGTTGTGGTTGCCAAGCTGCAATCCGATGCCTTCCACTTCCACTTTAGCCCCCTGCCCCCTCCAATACCCACACATGCACTAATCTCAGAGAAGGGATACCACCTCACATTTTGAATTGGTTCCTCTGTAATTCCTCAGGGCAACTGGCTTTTCTGAAAAGATTGAGGATTGAGAAATCATTGTAGACAGTCATTTTAAACTGCTGTTGGTTGTGACTGCACTTAGAGTCTAAACCTTCCTAGGCTAACTCCTTGCGGTGCTTCCACATGGCACCATGAACACTGCAAGCAATGTGTCACTTTCAGTCTCCAGGACCAGACAACTCCTGAACTCAGATGAGGAATAAAGCAGATTTCCTTCCCCAAAGCCAGATCTACCTCGCTCTTAGGCTTCCCCAGAAAAACTTATAATGGGCAAATCCATGCAGGGGAAATCCCGCCCTCCACATGCATGGGTTTGATGACCTTGGAAAAATAGCCTCAATAGCAAAATAATGCATTCCTTTTTAGTTTGGTTTATTCTATTCTTTTTGAGGAGAACAGGTATATTTTAAGTGAACACTTTGACATATGATATTTTATTAATATCCATGCCCAATATAATTAAAATGTAGGAAAGAAATGTGGTTGAGGATTACAGTCTTTCTTGGTGATTGAATGATGTGCCCCACAAAAGGAATGTTCAAATCCTAAACCTGGTCCTGTGGGTGTGACCCCATTTGTAAATAAGACTTTGGAAGATGTTATTAGTTAACATATATTAAACTGAATACAGGTGGCCTTAATCCAATATGGCTGAAGTCCTTATAAGCAAAGGAAATTGGACACAGAAGAGAGAAGCCATGGGGAGTAGCCAAAAGCTGGACGTTAGCAGAACCCAAAAGAGAAAGAAGGAGATGCTACCATGTACATTGCCATGTGATGAAAAAGCCAAGGGGCCCCATTGCTGGCCAGCTAGAAGGTACTGACTTTCAGGGAAAGCAAGCCTTCTTGGGCTCTGAAATTGGGAGACAGTAAATTCCTGTTGCTAAGCCAACCCATTGTGTGGTATTAGTTTTATCAGCTAGGAAACGAAAACAGTCCTGGTATTGAGAACAAAACCTTGTGACACTGGAATGTTAAAATACAAACCTCAGCCCACCTTACCAGGTCCAGTCTTCACTCAGTCATCCTTAAGGAGAGCCCAAATGTTCATGTATGTGCGTGTGTGTCTCTGTGAGTGTTCATATATATATCTGATCATGAAAACCCTGAATTCAATTACAACTCATTTTCTTTTTTTGGTCCTGAAGTTCATTCTCCCCAGCAGAAACACAACTTAGAGGATCTGGTAATAGTATTTGTGCTTTTTTTTGAACATTAAACAAATCTTCTAGAAGCATATTTTATTCAGATTACATTTGACTGAATCAGGTACAAATGAATTGAATTTTTTGAACCAGGCACTGAAAATTATGAGACTAAAAGCCTTAATGATATGTTTCAGATTTTGACAATGTCAAGAACTATACCTTTTAAAGATTGAAGTAGGCAGGCTCTGTTTTGAATACATGGACATTCTAGAAGTCTTTTGCTCTGTGAGATGCTCCAGATCAGAGGTTAGCAATTTTTTTTCTGTAAAGGGAAGATTGACATATTTTAGACTTTATGGGCCACATACAGTTTCTGGGGCAACTACTCAACTTCCATTGCAGTGTGAAAGCATCCATAGACAATAAGTAAACAAATGAGCATGGCTGTATTCCAATAAAACTTTATTTAGAATAACAGAACACAGACCAGAGTTGGCCTCTAGCAGTAGTTTGCCTAATCTGATTTAGATGAAGTGACTCCTTAACAAGAACCAAAAGTATATGCTGGTAAGGCAGGTTATTAATATCAGTGCCAACTCTCCTTCATGGCTAAGCACCAGCACATCTCAGGGTGATTCTACAAGCAAGTCCAAATTAGCCTGTAATATGTTTTCTTCCCTGTTTCCCTCCTCTCCCTCTTTATTGTCATTTTTATTATATAAGTAAAATATACTAAGTCTAGACAAACCACGAAGTACAAAAGAGCAATGGCACTTTAATTCATAATCTCACTCTTCAGAATAATTATTTTATATTGTTTCATATACTTTACTATGAGAACAAATAATATGTAATTGTAAATGCTTAATTTTATCTGCAAATGTTAGATTATAATAGGTATATATGAATGTATGCATTTATGTATATATGTATATGCAAGTATGTATACATATGTGTATATATTTGTGTGTGTATACATATTACTTTTTTTTTTTTTTTTGGTAACCTGTTTGATAGACTCATAATGAGTCATTAGCTTTTAAGAACCCAGGGTTGACCAGTTGCTGGCAGGTAACTTTCCATTGTCAAGTGTTAGTGAAAGAATGTAGCTTTTTTTGTTACATTGTATTATATAGATAAAAGATTTAATATTACCTGATATCCTAATTTTAATTGAGAGCAATTTATAGTCCTCAAGGTGCACTGTATTTTTCAACATTTTCGATTTCAAGAGTAAACTGAAAATATAATTGTGTTATATATTTCCCTTCTATTGAATCATTTCTGATTGTTAAGAGTTGTACTTTTGGAAGTTATAACCTAATTTTAGTTGTTAATTTCCTTTCAAAATATCCCAAAAGTTGGGAGCAGGTGCAAGGATCCTATTGAAAATCCTGATGTTATTGGCCGTTTAGTTGATGCAAATTTAGAACTTGATTTTTTTTTATCCTTGTTAGGGCACAGGGGTGGGGAGGAGGGATCCAATTTTGGAGATTGCCTAATATGAAAAACTTCTTAAATCTGCTGTTTAGGCTCCCAGAATCTAAATACAGAGCATGCACTTAATGATATCTGTTTAAAAATCAAGGGAATGGAGATGCCTCAGCTGGGAGGATGTGGGCAGAAAAGAGTCTCAAGCTGCCTCCTTCATTTAATCACAGTCAGCTTTCCTTCTAGGGGTTCCAAATTATCAGTGGGGCAACTTTTATTTTTCATTTTCCAGTTTGAACAAGCAGGTGTTTCTTTCATGAGGCCCATATGTTCTTTTGCAAGCTTTAGCCAAAGCACCTACCATATAGCCTGTGGCAATGTGGCACCCAGCCAATTTCCTTATAAGACTTTCCTTTTTATTCCAAGGAGTTTACGTGGAAAGTGAATGAGTGTATGTGTGTGCATGCGTTTGTGTTCATATGTGTGTGTATGTGTGTGTGGAAAAAGAGCAAGGGAACAACAGCATTGTCTTTGGGCTGGTAGTGCTTCGAACTCTCTTGATGCCAATTACAATGAAAATGAGCCATCAGTGAGGCCTAAGGTCCAGAGTGACCCCACACCAAACTCCTGCTTGTCGGTATGTTTCCTAGCAGGCTGGAACATGGCTGTGGCAGAACCCAGCGAGCAGCTGTCTCTATCTGGCATTAGTATAGTCCACCCAGGTGGATTTCTCAAGTTAACAATAATAGTAGATACAAAGAAAGAAGAGCACCTCTCAAAGTTCCCTCCTCTTAGCTCCATCAGGCTCTCCAAAGCAAACCCAAAGGAGAGGGTGGGATAACGCAAGAGAGGTCTATGGAGCTAAGAAAACATGCTTCTTCTGTAACCATGTGGAGATGACAGGTATCTGAGAGCCCAAGTAAAACCCACCAGGATGTGTGCTGGAAATGATTGCCTGGGTAAGCATAACTTCATGATAAGCACCAAAATGCGGGCTGCTGGGAGAAAGCACGCAATGTTCGTGAAAGGAAAAAGTCTGCACTTCAGCACAAGTGATACTCTTTGTCCATTCTTACAGGGACAATGAATAATTTGGATATGTATCCTATGTATTCTGATAAGCTTGAAAATGAACTTGCCATCTCTACTCATTATACACTCATCATTGTTTCCTTGTTAGATGGAAGTGAAAATAAGAGCCTCTTCATTCTACATTTACCAGATAGTCCATTTCGCAGTTTTGATTTCCCTAGGAGAGTTTTCCCTAGAATGGATTTTCTTACAAGGTGATTTATCCTAGTGGCAAAAAGCTAGATTCCTAGACCTAGTTGTGTGTTCTCCTACCGTGGAGGGTCCTGGTTATGTTTCCTACCTCTGTACCATCATACTCCACCTCCATGCACACACACACATACACACACACATGCATACAAACTCTACCCCTTTCCCAACTTCTGTAGGACGTGATGACATAAAGACTGTGCTACTGGGCTATTATAATTGTTTTCACTTGAGAATATGTTGTCGAAATATACTACCCCCAAAATTCTTTAAAATTAAAGTAGCTAATACATATTAATTGAAGTACACCAACCAATACAGAAATTATAGCAATTTGTAAAAGTGAATCAGTGATCACGGTCTGTGTGACATGAACTTAAAAAAAAAAAGTATATCTTTTTATTTTCACCTAAAGAAAATGAAGAGGACAGAATAGCTACATATAAATTCCATTGTATTTAGTTTTCTTTCTTTGCCTATGTAATGGCCTCTAGTGACTTGCTAAGTGTGGTTTATGGACTAGAAGCACCACCATCTCCTAGGAGCTTGTTAGAAATGCAGAATTTCCAGCTCCACCCCAGACCTACTGACTCAAAATCCATGTTTTAACAAGATCCTCAGGTGATTTCCACACATATTAAAAGTTGAGAAACTTCAGGAACATTAGGTTATGTACTTAGTTATATCTATTGTTTGTTTCAGACAGTACTGATTATAATATTTATCAAAGGTTGCAGGATAATAAAACTGCCAATCAACATCTCAACCTGAACCGGGATTCTGAGGGAAAATTTGAAAACCTTCCTAAAGTGCTTTGACTGGAATGGACAACACTGGAAGATTTCCATTTACAGAACAATAAAAAAGCAAGGTGATGCATATTTACACATTTTGAACCATGGTAGTTTAAATATGTTTGCTTTAATCATGTTAGACTTTGCAATATTAAAGGCATTGATTAGTTGTCATCAAGTCAGCTGAAAATGATATTCAGTGGCAATTAAACTGAAACCATATGTGTGGGATAAAACTGTATTAATGAATGAGGTGGCTTAAATTTAGCCTGTTAGACATAACTGAAAATAGAGACTCTCCCTAGCTGGCAAAGGTCTCTTCAAATGATGGCAAAAAGGACTCAAACTTCAACTTTGCAATAACTGGATTGCAGCAGCCTCATAACCTGATGATGAAGTAACCAATGCAGCACACAGCAAAGCATGATGCATTGAAGAATATAGAGGTGGGAGGGGGTGATGTTCTCTGCCTCTGGAATCTGAGACTACATCCTGCTATTGACCTATAATCAGAACTTCAAGCAACCCCAGTGGAAATCACGTATGTGAAACAATGACAGGATATCTCTGGAAAAGTTACAAAAGTTGGGGCTCTGGAGAGAATTACTCAAAACACATCGGGCATAGAATCTTTACATGCTATCTACCAAATAAAAAATATTTTTAAAAATGCCTGAGGAAATGCCTTAGCTATCAAACTCAATTACTTTTCCTTTAAAAGAGAAGAGTAAGCAGTTTTAGCATCTTTGTAGGGTAAAAGGTCTTCAATATAGACCTGTATAGGGAAAGTTTTAGTGAACTGATGCAGTGGTTCTCAAACGTATGTGCCTTGGTATCTTGTGAAATCCATGGTAAAATTGATTTCTGGGCTTTACCCCCCGAATAGTAGGTCTGCAGTAAGTCCAAGAATTTGTATTCCTAAAAAAAGTCCCCAGATGATGGTGATGCTGCAAGTTCAGGGTCTGCACTTTATGGACCACTGAACTGAAATGCCATATGACTGATTATTTTAATTGCTATTATTATATTCATTTATTCTAACCAACATTATTAAGTGTTTTCTGTGTGCCCAGAACAATGGTAGTTGCTAGAGCTGCAAAGTTGAATAAGCCAGCCTTTCTCTCCAAGAGCTCACAGTGTAATAGCACAAACCCATAGAAGAGAACTACTGTCTTTAGGCATTAAATTAGAGGCAGAAACACTCTCCCTGCCCCCTGTACTGGAGGAGAGATTGCTTTCCCTCATTCTCTATGCCTCTACTTTGCTCAGTCCACTGGAAATCTCTGAACAGTATAGAGAGGAGATGCACACTAAACTGTCTCAGTCCTTTTATACCCAACAGATGGCATTCAATATTAGTAACTCCCGGACTCCATATTTAGGTGCTCCAGTGCTGATTACCTGTGGTATACAACCTAAAATTAATATTATTTGCTGCCTTGACATCTGAAACTGGAGGACTCTGAATGGCCTACTCTATTCCTGCAGACAGGATCCCCTAGCCAAACTACCGTCCTTATCAAGTAGTTCAAATACGGTTCTTGCTTATCCCTAAGCAGCAGGTTTCAGTTTTCTACGCCTGTGGAATTTTTCAAACAAGCCAATCACAACCAGAGGACATCCCTCTCTCTTGTTACTACAAAGCCTCCCTCCCACAGTCCTTAACTGTTCCTTCCTGCTCTTATGGCCCTGCATGGCATGTGGTGCCCTGGGCTGTGAGTATACGTAACTAAGAAACTGTTGATCTCTTCTGTCCAAAGTTATGTATTGTGTGTTCAGCTATCCCTGTAATCATAGGATGAGAATCCCTTCCTCACCGATGGGGCAAAGAGGAGACAATCACAATGTTATTCTCATGTCATTCTCCCTGTCTCATTCACCCTCTCAGTTACAAGTTCTATGACCTAGTGGATTGTTGTTTCCCTGCAAGTTGGAGTTTGAGTCAGCCCCATGCATTGTAGTTATTAAGTCTTATTATCTCCCTTGCTTTCTCCTCTCCTGATTTGCTCCTGCAAGGCCCTGCCTCAAACCCCCATCCCAAAACCTCAAGAGGTGGCTCTGGTCCTGCTGCCAGTGAAATAAGGTCTCCTTCTACTCCCTCAATTCCTGCCTATTCCAGGTTCCACCTTCTTGGCTGGGGACTTTCCCACATGTTCTAGGACACTCTGATGTTGACTGTTGCCCCTGTCTTGCCTGATGAGCCAGTGTCCTTTTGTCAAAGCTGTCCTCACACATTGTGATTCCTGGTACAGTCCACATCACGGGAGAGTAGGCTACAGTGCCTGGTTACCTCCTTTAATTCTATCTGTCCACATTGTTATGAGCTGACCTGTAGACCACAGTCATGAGCTAACACGGGTCACAAAGCAGGTATAGTCACAGGGAAAGCTGCTGGAGCATCAAGTCTTAACACTCCTCCACCCAACCTCTTGACTTGGCTAACTTCCCTGCCTCTAGGTATCAGTTTACAGTTTGCTTACTCCTAGAAATCCCCCAGTCTGTGTTAGGTGTCTCTACTAATTGTTCATGTCACACATAATACTATCCTTACATTATCATTCATCAAACTGTGCTGTAAGTCTCTGTTTCTTTTTGTTTCTCTACCTCAACAGACTGAACACACCATGAGGAGCTTTGCTCACCGTTTTATCCCAGCCCATAGCACAATGCCTTGTGCATTGAAAACATTAACTGTAAATACATATGTAAAATGAATAAATATATAAATAAATGTGATCTGGATCAGTTAGTCATCTATAAGCACTATATATGAATGTAATGAGAAAATGTGAATAATATTCAATTTCATTTTGAAGATATTTTCTCTTTTGTTTTCCAACATACGTGTATTTTACCATAATCTTTCCCAGGTATCCACAAAAGGAATGCTCAGAAAAACTAAAGTAATAATCAATGTCTGTCTTCCCAAACATCCAGCAAAAAAATTAGTTTTGCAGGCCAGGTAATTTTTTTGAGAAAGAATTTTCTAAATTACTTCAGTTCATTTAACTTACCCTCCACTATCCTTCATGACTCAGATTACATAAATTTCACAGTGTGGAAGGGATACTTTTACCTGTGGCAAGAAAGCTGGCTCAATGGTGGAGAGAGGATATGACATAAAGCATCTTAGAATGAGGTGTTTCTATTTCAAATATCTAAATTATATAGTATTAGTTTACTGATTGGGTCAGCATGGAAAATTAATGACTCTTATATGAAAGGTTGGAAAGATGGAGTACCGTGGTCTATATTAGCAAAATATTTGGCAATATTGTCATTTGCAGTAATCTAAAAGGCCATTCCTGTACCCACTGAGCCCGTTGCTCTAGCAGAATAGAGTGGAAAACAGAACAGGAGTGTGTGTATTAGTTGTTACTGGCTGTATTCAGCAAGGTGATAGAAGAAAGAGAAGAGCTCAGATAAAACTAGCTTCTCTGCAAACAGAAATGAAATGATTGCAGAAATTTAAGGATTCAGCATCAGCAGACCAACAACTAACAGGTAATTTTAAAAGACTTAAAGCAACCCCAGGCCCTTTGAAACGGAAATTGATTACAAAGATCAGATTGGGGACAAAGGCTTCTCACCTAGCCCTGATTGCCTCAAAGTAATCAATTATTTTGAAAAGAACATTTTACCTGAGTACATAAATAAAAGCCGAAACTGTGAGAGAGCTGAGACTGGGGTGTAGGCTGACATAGGAGACCTCTCAAAAGCCAAGCCATTTCCAAAAGCAAAGAGGAAATATCTGGCATGAACCAACCCAACCCTTCAAAGGAATGACCTCTGCTAAAGGACACAGAGCATGTTGCTGGACACAGGGCTAGAAAGGATACATTGGCTTGAAAGATTAATTAGTTAATTGTGACCAACCAGTTGAGAATCACAACTGTTTATTCCACAGAACAATGTTGGTGCCAAACACAGCAAGTCATTGAAGGCTTTCATTTGGAGTAATATGCTTAATCTTCTCATATGTTCCATATGGGTCCCATTTTGCCTTGTCAATGCAGTTGTCTTAATTGATCCTTAATGTAGCAGGGAATTCATTTTAGGAAAATACAATGCATTTGAACAATCATTCTTATTTTAAGTTAACCATTGGTTTTCACTGATTTTATTTATTCAATTAATTTTTATATCATATCATTTTAATTTAAAAATTAGTAAAATTATTCAGTAAAAATCTTTCAGTATATATTCTAAAACACTTCTTAAAATCCCCATAAGAACCATAGTGTCTATTTTAATGTGCACAGTTAGCCAGAATATAAGGGTAGATTTTTAATGGAACTGAGGGTGACCTACAAGTTCAAAAATTTTAGGCTTCCTCGAAACAAACAAAGAGAACCAGATATGAACTTCTGATAAACCTGTCTCAAAAGCCTCCTACATGTGGCCAAGTAGAAAATTAGCTCTTACATGCCCTGTATGATGTAACCCATGAGTGGATAAAGGGACTGATACTGATCTACTAAGCTGAAGTCATATTCTTGGGAAAGATGGCTTTAGTTCTTGGGTCAGAGGTTCAAGCTTGTTTTTAGTTGATGCTTTCTTGGCCCCCATTTACAATTTTAAAAGACCTGTACTCCAAAGTGTCCCAGCTCTTATTCCAAATATATATGATTATGCCCATAATCCTAGTTAAGGTATGTGCATAGGCAGGAAAAATACATGTTACTCATACATTTAAATGGGCCCAGATGGAGGTAGATGGGACAACCTGAAGGAGGAAACGTGAGGGAAGTAATAACATTCTATGGTGTCTCTGGATGACCTTTCTTCATTTTTTTCTTCCTTAGTTGTATCCCATTCCCAATATTCCAATGTCTAGAATTTTTATTCCTTCTCTGATTGTGCCCTGAGCTAAATGGATCCTTCTAATTCCCAGAACTGAACAAAATTCCCCACTCACAGAACTGCCTCAGCCCAGGCCTCAGGGTCCATAGTCAAGCAAGCCAGCATTCAGTCATTTTGGATCTTGAACGAGTTAATTTATGCCCTCGCTCCTTCCCAGGAACTGTATCTTGTCCCTGTGTCCTGAGCATATTCTTTGCTTTCTTTCCAAAAATACCTTGAATATTTTAATTATCATTATAAATTAATACACAGGTCATCTGGTTTTCATATTTCATCATTTCTAATACCTACATTATTTCATCTTTTAACATTACAGCCCTTTTAAAATAATTTAACATGCATCTTATAATCAATGGCATCCTTAGGCTGGTGGCACTTGTGACATGGTTGTTATCCTTGGTGTCATGACTAGACAACTGCAACCCCTTAATGTTCCAGTCAACAAACCAACCATTTAGGACCATTTAAAAATGAAATATGAGTCCTAGTCCTTCTCCAAATGCCGGCAGCTGGCACCATCTAGTAAGCTCATGAAAGCACTAGAATAAAAATTTGCAGAAAGAGTACCAGTAGGTTAGGAAAAAATGCTAGAAATGAGAATGAGGTGTTTAAGATATGCTTGACTACCAAATCCCTTGTTATCATAAAGCAGTAGTTCTCAAACTTGAGCGTCTATCAGAATCACCTGGAGGGCTTATTAAAACATACTCTGCTGGGCTCCAACAGACTTTCTGATTCAATATGTCTGGGGTGGGGCCCCAAAATGTTCATTTCTAACAAGTTTCCAGGTGATGCTGATGCTGCTAGTCCAGGGATCACATTTTCAGAACCAATGTTCTCGGGAATGAATAATTTCTTAAAAAACTATTAGTGATTCTGAGAGTCAAATTCTAAAAGTTTTAAGAATCTCTCAGCCACTTTATTTCACTTATAGTTTCTCTTTTACATTTGCAGAATGATATAAAATGTATCTACTATAGGTATAAAATATCACTTTAAGTAGGAATAGAAGGAAAATTCTAAGTGATAAGAAGGCATTAGACCATAGTTTAATTAGCAATTTTTTCTTTATTAGTAGCCAATTAAAAATACTGTATCTTACAATCAGTGTCACCCTACAATCCATAGAGTAAGGTTTGATATTTACTGGATATATCTTGGACAATCAAGCCTGCTTCTATTGGTTTTACACTTATCAGGGATTAAGGCTTCCAGTCATCAACCCTCCATGAGTGCCAAATTCCCTCAAACATTCTTCTTGAGGATTACATATGTCCAGGATCATTGGCCAGTGGAATCCATCTGAGATTGGATGGTAGGAGGTGATATAAAAGCTCTGAAAATTATCCTAGACACTGATAAATGTATCTCCATTTGATGACTCTGAAAGTGGCATGAAGACAGATTGTCCCAGAGTCAACTTCTCCCTGGCTAGCAATTTGGAACATTAAAGCAAAGTTTCCCATTTCCTTGGCCATGAAGATGTTTCCCCACCCTGCTTTATGGACTCCCTTCTTTTCTTCCCCAGCCAGTCACCATTTTCTCAAATCTCTCCTTGCAAAAACACTGGCTCTGTAGATATCCTTCAGCTCCTTAATGGTATTTGCACCCCCCCTTTAAACTTTTTTTATTGTGTAGTATAATATATATATGAAGCAAAGAAATAAAAAAATCAATAGTTTTCAAAGCACTCTTCAACAAGTGGTTGCAGGACAGATCCCAGAGTTTGTCATGGGCTACCATATGAGCCTCTCATATTTCTCCTTCTAGCTGCTCCAGAATACAGAAGGCTAGAGGGTTCAATGCTTTTCTTAATCATCACAATTGACTTTTTTCTCCTTCTATTTGCCCCCTGTTTTTCTCTCTTTCCACAGTGGTTATTCACAGCTCTTGGTATTAACTGATCACAGTGAGGGGCATCTGGAATGGCGAGTGAATAGGCCTTTGGGATTCATTTGAGAGAGTTCAGTGAGCTGGCAAGAGGATTTAGTGAGGAAGCCTATAACAGAAAATAATATGTTGGGTTTTTATATCGCTGCCTGTACTTCCCTAATAAATCTTAATTTTTATCTTGGGTTTTCCTCCCCAAGAATTTGGGAACTGGGACTCTGTCCCAATCTAGTTCTTCTAAATAGTTAATTCCCACATGCTCCACAAGGGAAGCAATAAATATTCCTCCAGCAAATAACAAGAATAAATTTTACTTTCACAAATCAGATGTTTGCAAATAAGGACTTGACTCTAGTTTGCACCTGACATGTTTTCCTCAACTCTTGATGCCCACCCCACCCCCATCTGCTTACAGCAGACTACTTATGCTCTCCCATTTCAGTAAACACAATATAATCCAAAAATATTACAGCTAAGCTAGGCACTGTGATTACTGGCACTATTCAATGCAAAGCTGCTTTCCTAAGTTGTATAGCATTCTTTCACAACTGTGCATGTCTACAGGAAGGAGCCTCCAGAGCAGGGGACAAGGCCATAACCCAGGACAGTCCCATGACTTTGGTAATGCACAACTGCTGGTGCCTGGATGGTTGTCCCTCTTAGTGTGGATGATGCCCAAATGCTGTCACTCTCATAGGGCACATTAGCTGCTCTTCAGGCCTTCAGCTGGACCATCTAAGCAGCTACAAGAGTGGATAGTCCTGATAAACAGCTAGGATAATCCTCCTAAAAGATTACTAGAGTGCATATTAAGCTATAACTACCCTTACTTCTCTATTCTCTCCTCGCCAACTGAGTGAGATTTCTATTCTCATAATTCTATGAAACGGATCTCCTTTCTTTCATGAGCAGGTTTTTGGTTGAAAGCAAACAAATTCATGCTCCTGGCTAACATCTGGAAAAGCCTACTGCAAGCCCACAGGAATCTTAGGAACTCCCACCTGGTACACCTGGGACAGTCTTTGCCTTCTTACAACCAACTCTCTCAGTCCACAATCTTTCATTTGTCCTTCTCTATTGCCCAACAATTCTCAATAAGTCTGCGATTCTGCTAAACAGCAAACACCAGGAGAGAAGCAGTCATGAATTCAAAATCACTCCAAAGCTTAGGAGGAAATTCATCCACTGCCTCCATTCTTATAGGAATTCCCAGGAGGAGGCCATGCATGCCCTTCTTTTCCTTCTGTTTCCATCTCTCATTTCCTCCAACTTCCCAGATGTGTATAGACCACGGATTAGGGTAAAGGGGTGGGGATGGATTAGGAGAATTAAAGTGATTTGCTTTCGGTCTTGCCAGATATTTGTTCACTCTGCCTGTGGGCCTGGTTTAGGATATCTGGATACCAGGAAAGGGTGCATCATTAAACTTTAGAAGTTAAATAATGTAAACATATTTTTTCTTCTCTGCATTTTCTCTGTATGTATGGGTAAAAGGGGCCAGTAGGTAGCCTGGCAAGATGAAAAGGGGCATTTGTTCAAAGTTGATGTCATTTTGTTACAATACATATTTCATTTTCCTGTGAGCAACAGTCTGCAGGAAACATACTCCTCAACCAAAGTTTCGCCCGAATGTACAGCCTGAATGATTCAGAATCTACCACTGGGTCAAAGCAAGTTAATTAAGATAACTCAGTATACCAACTTTTATTGAATCACTGAAAAATCCTAGACATGTGAGGCACTGACTAGTTAATAAATACTGGGATGGATGTGGTGGGAGTACTAGGGTGATGCAGAGAATCAAGAAAGATTTTTTAGAGAAGCTTTCTAAATGCTCACCAGGTAGACAGGAGTGGAAGGTACAGAGAAGATGCAAATGGGAGATTCCAAGCAGAGAAAGAAAAGTGTGCAAAATACGTGAAGACGTGGAAGCAACATTACAGCAGCAAAGACATGAGGTCCGGAAGGAGGCTTGAATAGGAGGACGTTTATTATGTTGAACATTTTGGGACATGCAAAGATGTCAGACGATATGGCTTCTTAGCATGCCAGCCAGCCAGTCTTCACATTATGATACTCAAGCTAACTGATCTCACACCTTTCATGCATGTATAGCAATAAAAATAGTTTTGAGAAACATGAATAAGGTGAGAGATGAAGAGAATATGGTGTCAACATCTGAAGTAGCTTCTTAAATTCCCTCTGCCACAGATCTGGCTCCTTGGCCCAGCCCCCTCTATTCCCCCTTCCTTCTAACTTAACTTTCACTCCTCTTCATCCTCCTGTTACCTGGAAAATCCCTAATTCTCAGGATCTAGAGATACTCTTCAAATTGCTTTGAAGCTCCTTGCATTAAGCTTGTGGTAAGGAATGATCAATCATTCCTAAATTGGTGTCCATGCTGTAACTTGTACCTATTTCCATAATGATTCTATGACCCCATAGTGTTTATTTCTGTCTATGTTTATCTTTTTTTAGACTTTAAGCACCTTGAGGGCAAAGCCTTAGCTTTGTTTATTGCCATCTTACCTGGCAAATGTACCTTACCTGGCAGATGTGGTATAACAATTGGTAACTTATTAGAGCATTAACACTATTATTAAAATGCTAAGTAAAATCCCCAAAAGTACTAAACCTTGAGAATTTTGACAGAAAAAAATGTAATCATTCTTTAACTACTGGCATAAAAATTGCACTCATATCAACTACTCACAGAATCTCTCATAAGAATCTTGGATGAAGAACATTAATGGTTTTACATTAAAGTTTTCTGGTTTATTATTTAAAAATTTGCTGTTAGTTATAAGAAATCCTTTAGAAAACTTTAACTTTTAGATATACTATATTCTATGCAAATTGATGTCATGTGAAATTATTTTTGTTTCTTTTTAAAAAAGACAAATGAAAAATAGCTTAAAGAATTATAAAAAAGATGCAAAACACTGGCTCCGGTAACCTGATGTTTTTATGATTTTGTCATATATCTCTCAAATAAATCATGTCCATTGTATTGTCTCATCTTAAATTGTATGAAGATTTAATTTAAGGCCAATGTTGATAACACGGCCGATGTTGAAAACAATATTTTTTGCATGGATAGTTTTAGAGCAAAGTGGTTAGAGAGTTAAAACTCCATTAGAGTTTCTTTTAATGGAACTCCATTAGAATTTCCATTATAAATATTTTAAGGAATCTTGTTCTCTGGATTGAAATTTAGTATCAAAACTTAAGACTTGAACTATCTTATTGATAAAAGAAATTATTTTACCCCAGTTAAAAGATGCAAAGCCTCTAAAGTTGGTGATTGGTTTACTGCATTTGCTAGCATTACTGTAAGATACCAACCCATACAAGAAGATGAATCAGGAGAGGCAATAACAATTTTTACAAATGCCTGAAAGAAATTTGGAATTCTAGCATTGTGATATTTCCTCTTCCTTACTTACCAGTGACATAACAGGGTTAGAGGGGAAGGTGTTCAAAACCTTTTCCTATGTCTATCTGTCAATCTGCCTGTCTATCATCATCTATTATCTTCCTATGATCTGTCAGGTACTTGGCATCATCAGCCATCTCTTCAAGTGCACTGCACTAATTATAATAAGCTACAAATAGAGCAGAAAAGAAAATCCTACATTCCATCTCCTCACCAATGGGTGGCTTTTTTTTTAAGCCTATTGCAGACCGTGAGAATCCATTCCACATTCAAGATCACCAAGAAAACCATCCCAGAGCAGCTCATTAACTGTTTAAGAATCCTTAAACAGACATATTCTTTAAAAAGCATTTAAATGGGCAAAATTTATAACTTTATAAATAAGTTACATTAGGGTTATAATAGATGCATTGTAAGTAAAAATTGTCTATAAATACACAGGAAATTATACTTTGGAGTAATTTAGATCCCAAAAGATTAATTTGCATAGTAGACTATGACCACTTAAAAACAATAACAATAATGCCTGACCCAAAGTACTTTATCATAAAAGCGGACACAGACTCATGAGAGCTAATTTTCTATTGGCTTGTTTCTGTAAATCAATATCCAAGGAAGCCTAAAGTTTCTTCTGCAAAAGCAGAATGAATTGCTTTGGGGAATGAAAGAAATTCCACACCTCACCAACGTTCACTCGCTACAAGGCAGGAAAATCCTTATCCTTCATTACAACATCCAAAAACCATATTAAGTACTTAATTGCAAGCAGTGTTGAGTTAAATACTATATAGCAGGACTTAGGCTTAAACAGGAAACTCGGATAACACGACTGGGGCATGTATTTAGCACATATATTAAAATATTTAAACATTAAATATTATATATGCGTGCATATATGTGTTTGTATATATATATGACATTATATATTATATGTGTCTATATGTGTGTGTGTGTATGTAAAACCTTTAGTCAGAGAGGTAATTACACTTTAAGAATAGAGATGTGAATACTTCCAGTTTTGCTGAGCAGAGAGCTGGTTATAAATCTCTCAGATATTTGTAGTTTAAGTAACTCTCCTTTGATTTTTGTCAACTGTGGGTCAAGAGAACTGCCTACTGCCATTCTGTGTGAGAGCCCTATATTCGATGATTATTATCAACTTTCTTCTCAGTTTTATTTATTTATTTATTTATTGTGAACAGAATAATTTTGTTCTTTCAATATTTCTTTCAGGTCTTATATTCACTTAGATAATTTCTGGAGCTCATCTCTGAAACCTCTCCAAGCTCCCTCCAACCCTCATTCATTTGTCAAGTTTATCCCAATAATGTTCTGACTGATTTCCCCCAAGACAATGACTACACCACCTCAGGCTTCTTTTTTAATACCTGCAACATCATGCTTGCTTTTCTTCTGTGGACAGGGCTTTATTGCTGATTCTAAGTAAGCGCGTCATCCCCAACACCCAGCTTTCCTGTCAAGCCTGCACTTTGTCAACACTTTGCCTATCTGAAGTTGTGCAAAGGCTTTCTCTCCTTATGTATATTACACACCAATTATCTCTCTTGAGCCTCTTTTTCTACTTCTTTGGTTTACAAGGTCACTTCAGTTTTACCTTTATCTCCTGAGATGCTAGCATATTCACTAAAAGCAGCATTGTTTGCGAAGTTACCCACCTATGAGCAGTACTTTCACGTCTTTCATTCAAACATGAAAGAGCACTAAGCACAGAACTGAGCACTTTGTAATATTCTCTTCATGCCTCTCCAATTTAACATTGAGCTACTCATAGGCATTTTATAGGGCAGGATCCTAAAACTTGTCAGATATCCAACGAATGGTGGTGGCATCACTATTGTGTTTTTTGTATGCAGGACTGTGTTGGTTATATTGCATTCTTTTCCATGTGAATTTCCCATTTTTGCAGCACCATTTGTTGAATGTTTGTTTGTTTTACTTGTTTGTTTGTTTGTTTTCCCTGGAGTGCATGGGCCGAGAATTGAGAATTCTACCACTGAACTACCTATGCACCCCTGATGTCACTATTTTGACAAAGTATTGATACCCATGCCATGTGAGACTAAATCACAGTCTTTTCAAGTGGGAAGCTAGATTGTATCTCTGAATCCTCATAGAGCTCTCCAGCCTGTCATAAGAACAATTTGCACTAATCGAAGAAAGACATTGATAGGAAAAGCACATAGCTTTATTAGGAGAGGGTGTTGTTACTGACCCTCATTGTATGGCAGGTTAGCCTCACTCATACTCCCTTTCAGCTTTCTCTTTGCCCACCACATCCTGAGCCAAAGATATTCACTGGACTAGGTTTTGTTATTAATCTAAAAAGGCAAAAACTCAGGTCCTAACCTCCTCCCTACTCCCTGTGTTCAGAGTTGCAGACTTAGGGCTGCTTCCCCATGGCAGTTCCACCTGGTCTTTGTTTCCTCTTTTTTTTTTTCTCTCCAACCTCCATCTGCTCTGCCAGCAGAGCCATATTTCTATCTCTGAACCTGCAGGCATGCCTGAGCTTGTTGGACACAGGGTTCATATTAAAAGGGGAAATAGGGGACCTCACTTTGAACTCAAGTCTAAGTTACATGTTTTAAGATACCTTACCAAAGAGGCCCTGATTGACCACTGAGTGCTGCTAAATAATGAAGTCACACTGTGATTCCTATACTTCGTTATTCTTTGTGTGTAGAGTATCCTGGAGGTCTTACCTGGAGACCTAATGTGCTGTCACCTAGAGAAGGTCCAGGTTTCAAAGGGCTCAAAACTTGTGAAATTTTCTGGGTCCTTATTTAGGTTCCCTAAGAAACCACTGACCATGGGAAAATGCAGTAGTTCTTAAGCTATTACCTCTCAAACTTCCTGTGCTGAGGCTGGGATTCTGAAAACCACATTTCTCTTTCCCCAGTTGGCTCCCCTTAAGCCTCTGTAATTAGGACATCCTAGAGGAAGATTGAAAGACCAGAGGAGGGCTCCTTCTCAATTACTTCTTGTTCTTCACCCTATAATTCCAGCACTGCTTCTTCACCCAGGCAGCAATAGTTCATTCAAGAGTAGTAGGTGATTCTAATGTACAATTTTTCCTACAGTCCTAGAACAAATCCCATCACGTGATTTTATGGCATCAGCTGGCCGGAGCCCAACCTCAAAGATCTGAGTCTCACCTCTCTGGGACTTCTCCTCTGGCTTCTCAGTTTTAATAATTCCAACAGTTCCCCTTCTTATTCAGCCCATGGGAAGGAAGCAGCTCCTTTATTTAATCCTCTGTGACATTTTTGGGAGGTCCACTTTGCCTCAATATTGGGGAATAATCTACATACAGTAAAATTCACCTATCTTATCATACAATTCTATGAGTTTTAACAAATGCATATAGTCATACACCTACCACCAAAATCAAGATCTGGACAGTTCCATCACCATAAAATATTATCTTGTTCCCCAAAATATTCCTTGTAGTCAAGCATCTCCCTAGCCCATGGCAATAACTCATTTATTTTCTTTCACCACAGGTTTATCATTTTCAGAATATTATAGAAATGAAATTGTATAGTATTTAGTCTTTTTGAGTCTGACCACTGTCACTTAGCATATTTGAAATTCATCCATGTCCTTGCATTTAGCCAAGTACCTGGATAGTTTGTTCTTTTTCAGTGCTGAATAGTATTCTTTTTGCATGGCTAAACCGGAGTTTGTTAATCCCTTTTCCCGTAAAGGAAAATTGTGTACAGATTTATGCGTGAGAACAAGTTTTCATTTCCCTTATAAATGCCTAGATGTCAGATTGCTGGGTCTCCTGGTAAGTAAATGTTTAACTTGATAAAAAATATTTCCAAACTGTTTTCCTAAGTTGCTCTGCCATTTTACATCTTCACTAGTAATGTATGAGAGTTCTAGTTGCTCCTTGTTCGTGCCAACATGTGACATTTTTGTCTGTTTAACATACCATCTTATAGGTCTACAGTGGTATGTGGTTTTCATTTGCTTTTTCCTGATGACTCTAATGTTGAGCATCTTTTTATATGCTGATCTTCCTTCCATGTGACTTTGTTGGTGATCTGTTTTACTCTTTTGCCCAATTATTTTATATTGATTGTTTTCTTATTATTGAGTGGTGAGGGTTCTTCTAATGTTCTAGAGACTATTCCTTTATTAGATATGTGTTTTTCAAATATTTTTCCAAGTCTGTAGTTGTCTTTTTATTTTTCTTAGTGTCCTTTGAGGGGTAGAAGTTTTTAATTTTGAAGTAGTCCAGTTTATCAAATTTTTCTATTATGAATCAAGCTTTTGGAATCATGTACAATAAATTGTTGCTGATGTCAAAATCACAGATATTTTCTCCCTGTTTTCTTCAAGTTTTATAGCTTTAGGTTTTACATTTAGGACTCTGATCCATTTTGAATTAATTTTATTATAAAAGTTGAGGTTCAGTTATTTGCATATGAATGTTCAATTGTTCCAGCATCATTTATGCTAATCATTAATGATTCTTTTATTCAAACTTTAAACTTGGTGTGGTTTCTGTCTCAACAAGATACTGATGATACAGAACACCTTTAGAAGGGTACCCCCAGTACAAGTGAGAGGTCCTGAATTTCACCTTCACTAGCTTAACAGCAAATCCATTTCTGGACCTCACAGAATAATAATCATGTCTGAAATATAATTCCTAAAGCCCCATCTCTTGCAGAAATCACTCTCTTTAGTTCCACACTATTGCTTCACAATGTGCTTGTACCTCACTGCGATGTGTTCTGAACCAAACTCTGCCTCTTTACCCCCAAACTTGATCCTGATCTTGAGGTACCTCTCCATAAATGGCAACTCTATCCTCTCAGTCACCCAACCTGAAATGCACAAGTCTTCATAAGAAATCATTTCCTGCTTGTCTCCCTATAATTACTTCCCAAATCCTACTGAGCTTACCTCTCCAATACCTCTCATCTCCATCCCTCACATTTCATTTTTGTCCTCTTTCAGGCCAAGAGGCTTCACTTGCCCTCACTGGGTCATCCCTGCTTCTCACACCTCTCCCTGATGTGATTCATTCTATATATCATTGTGTGTGAGACTAGATATCGCATGTACAGTCATGACTATATCATTCTGCTATACAAAATATACACAGCCTCATTATTCCCACCCAAATTATGGACAGATTTCTCTTCCTAAAATTCAAAGTCTTTTCTGATTAGACCCCAAACTGACATTCTGTGGCACTATCATATAATTGAGTAAGCATAATTTTAGTGACAGATTTAGATTTTACTCCTAGCTCATGTATCCATTCAACAAGCATTACTGAGTATTTACTATGTAAGACCTTTTATTAGATTTGGGAATCGAATGAAGAACAGACAGTTTCTACCAACCTTAATCTTAAAACCCAGTGAAACAGACAATAAACAAATAATATGTAAAATAATTATGGATTGTTTCTAGTGATATAAAATAGGGTAGAAAATAATGAGAGATACCTAGTCTAGAAAAAAGGAGGGAAAGCCTCTTTTAGGAGGGAGCATGCAAATTAAGGACATAGAAGCCTTCTTTCTTCTCCTTCTTTTTCCCTTTCTTTCTCACCTTACCTGCCAACATTTGCCTGCTCATATTTTGATTCCAAATGGACCAAATTGTTCCTTTGCCCTGAACATATTCTCATTTCTCTTTTTTGATTCACATGGGATGTGGTTTTTCATTCACATGGCTTTTTCATTCACATGGAATATTCTACTAACCTATTTTTTTATTGTAACCCTTTAGAGTCCATTCCAAATGTCACCTATTACAGAATGCTTTTCTTGACATCTTGTGAATTATGATCACCCATTCCTTTAATTTGTCACAGAAATTTGTCATACCCCTCCATGGATCATTGATTCTGCCTTGGAATACTTTATTCATGTGTTTGCATCCATTTTGCATTCTTCAATAATTTCCTTTAATTAGGGGATTGTTTTAGTTTGCAAGCTGCTGGAATGCAATATACCAGAAACTGAATGGCTTTTAAAAAGGGGAATTTATTATGTTGCAAGTTTACATGTTCTAAGGCTGTGAAAATGTCCAAATTAAAGCAAGGCTATAGAAATTAGAAATGTCCAATCTAAAGCATCAGGGAAAGATACCTTGGCTCAAGAAGACCAGTGATAATCAGGGTTTTTCTCTCAACCGGAAAGGCACATGGTGAGCATGGCAATGTCTGCTAGCTTTCTCTCCAGGCTTTTAGTTTTATGAAGACCCCCTGGGGGTATTTTCCTTCTTCATCTCCAAAGGTCTCTGGCTGCATGGGTGCTAAAGCTTTTTCCAAAATAGCTCCCTCTTAAAGGGCTCCACTAAGCAACCCACCTTGAATGGGTGGAGATGCATCTCCATGGAAACCATCTAATCACCACGATTGGGTGAGTCACATTTCCGTGGAAACAATAAAAAAGCTTCTACCCAGCAATATTGAATAAGCATTAAAAAACTTGGTTTTTCTGGGGTACACAACAGAGTCAAACTGTCACAGGGATTAATTTGTAGCATTGAGTTGAATGTCTTTTCATAAATTGGTGTTCAATATATTTTTGTTGAACTGAATTAGTGTCTTGAAATAACTGATTTCCTAAACGAATTTCTAATATTCCCTCATCATTATTTTCCATTGTGACAACCACACTTTTCTTCCCAACTTATCATAAATTAAAACATTAAAGATCTAATTTTTGGCACGTAGGATTTAAACCTTCAATATTTATGAAATAAAAACAATACTATTTGTATTTCTTTCTTTCTAAACCCAGTGCGATGGAAAGGAATTAGTGATGGCCTAGGAGTTAAGAAAGTTTCACACTTAAACATTGATGTGACTAGATAAGCCATTTATAATTTCTGAGCTTGAATTTTATCCTTTTTGATATATACTGACAATAGGATATAACTCTCTTGTAAGCTATAAAGTATTATACACATGAATGTTCCACTATTATCTCTTAAAAATTTAGCACCTTTGCCCCCAGAAAGCATGAGATCTCCTGTTTTTGGAGTGACATTATGATTATTATTTATTTATCTGATAAATAAGTATTTTTTTATACAATCCTGATATAAATAAATAATATTTTCTTGGTCATTTTAGATATCTTCTGGCATGAATCTTACCTTCTGCTATAGTTTTTTTGACTCTACATCTATTAGATTCAGTTTGGGGGAATTCCACTTTTGAAGATTGCTTGGCTCCCATTCTTGATGATGTTATATCAGATCTCTTTGTGGATCTCCTGTCTCATGACTCATTATGTCATTTATTTGACTAATACTCAATAGCTTACTGCCTACTACTTGCCAGAAACTGGGAATCCAGCAGTGAAGGGATAGTCATGGCCTTGTCTTTATGGTTCCTATAATATACATAGCATGTGTGTGTGTGTATGTGTGTGTGTGTGTGTGAAGGAGAGGGAGAAAGAGAGAGATAAAGAGGGAGAAAGAGAGGGAGAGAGAAAGGTATGCGTGGAAAGAATATGCATGTGTGTGAGAGATAATATCTATGTGAAAGAGTATGTGAGAGTGTGTATGTGTGAGAGCATGACTGTGCATGTGTGAGAAAATGTGTGTATGTAAGAGAGACTGAGAGCATGAGAGACAGTATCTGTATGTGAGAATATAAGAATAGTGTTAGTAGGTTTTCCATGATAAATCCACTCTAGCATTCCAATCTCTCTAAGCCTTTGGATCCCCTCATCTACATTATACTATACAAGAGCAGTATTGGCATCTCAACCTCAGATAATCGCGGCCACCTTTTGATCCATGTTTCAGCTAATCACCCAAACAAGCTAAAGTTCTTTCTAACCCCTTGAGCTACAACACTGAATGCAGAAGCTCTGCTTAGTGGGCCCCTATCAATTAATTGAGCTTGATCCAACTTTATATTCCTCCCACCATTATCCCACACCCTTAATATCCATTCCCATACATATTTCCTTGGTTTCTGTCTATATAAATTGGAAAACTCATGCAGTTCTTTTGGAGTATAGCAAACTCATCTTTTGGGGTCTGTTGGGACTTTAGTCTAGTTATAGGTCTTAAAGAAAAGAGGTGTGGGAGTGGGTCATGAAAAGAATTATAAGTGTCTTTTAAGCCGGTTACCTCAGGACATTCCATTGCACTCTCCTCTGGTGGAACAGGATTAATCATGCCAGACAGAGGAGTGAGGACTGTTTCCCCAGGGGAGGTAGTTACAGGTTCAGGCATTGAAGGCTTAATTTCTTTAGGTGGAAGTTGGATGGCCAATTCCTCAGGGTAGACTGGAGGTCAGGAAGCTCTTTTCTCAAAGCAGGCTGGAGGTCTGGAAGCTCTTTCCTCAGGATAGGCTAGAGATTGAGTAGCTTTTTCCTCAGGGCAAGCTGAAGGAAGATAGCTGTTTCCTCAGGACTGACCATTACAGGTTTATCTAGCAAAGACTCAGCAGAATCCAGGGTTTCCGTGTCCCCACCACAATTATTATCAGCCCAAATGTCCCCATCCCAAGTTTCAAGATCCCATTCTTTTCCAATACAACAGACACCCTGCAAGGTTGAGAATTTAGTTTATGTTGTAAATCTGCTACTTGCACAATAAGACTCTGGGTCTGGTTTTCAGAGATCTCAAGTCTGTGACCACAGGAAATAAGATCATTCTTTCAGGGCACATATAGAAACTTTTATATTTTTCATATGGCATTTAAGTTACAAGTTTGAGGCATTCAGTTCATCCATTCCCCTCATCACTGTATCTAGCATATCTAAGAACAACCAGCCAACATTGTCATGCCTCTTAACTCCACAAAACCCCAATAAGGTGCCAAAAATGCCCTCATCCAGAGCCTTGCCTCATATAAGTGTAAAATAAGCAAAATCAAATGGTGATATTTTGCATATCTCTATTGCCAACTCACACCATGGACTTTCAGTGTCACCTTGATTATTGGAAATAGTCATTAAGGCCATTGAGTCTTATCAGAGTTGAAAACCAATTGTAAAAGCCCATTTTTAAGATTCTGTTTCTTAAGAACCACCCCACTCTTGGTACCAAGCAGTATTAGTCAGGGTTCTGCAGAGAAACAGAACAGGAGATATCTGCAACTGTAAGATTTTAAAAAGTGTCTTATACAACCATGGGAATGCAAAAGTCTCAAAACTGGTGGGTAGGCTGTGAGGCTGACTACTCCAATGAAGGTTCTCAAACTCCAAAGGAGAGGCTTGCTGCTGAAGAAGCAATGAAATTCTCTCTTTCCCCTTAAAAATTTTCAACTGATTGGTTCAAATCCAAACTGCTTTGATTATCTTTTCAGAAGGCACATCCTTAGCTGATTGTAGATGTGCTCAGCCACAGATGTAATCAACTGATAATTTAATAACCAGCCTTCTGGTTTATCAACCAGCCACAAAATAGCCTTGCAGTAAATGGTTAGGCCAGTGTGCCTGACCAGACGACTAGGGACCACCACCTGGGCAAGTTGACACTAGAACCTAACCATCACAGAAGGTAAAAGAAAAGCCTAGAAAATATTGTCCTAGAAAGTCAGGAAATGCTCAAAAAATGGTGGTATCAAATGAAACTATGAGTCAGCTTAAATTAATGGACAATTTTTAATAACCCTTTAAATAAACTAACTTCTTGAGAGATGTAAGAGAATCAAAACATTAAGAAGTCGAAAGCAGTTTACTTAAAGTAGATAGGAGCCATTTGCACTATAAAAAATCAGTTTTTTAGAAACAAAAAGTCATTTTAAATGTCATAGAGAAATCACTCTCTAACCCTATAGACACAAGGCTTCAGATGACCTCTTGAAAAACTGTGCCCCGTATAATTAAGATGACACAACACTCTTCCCCCCAATCATGCTATGATACAACAAGATTTTATTGTTCCACCATTGTGGGTGGAACCTTATTCTTTTAACCTATGTCTCTATGCTCTTGTTTCCTCTAGTTGGAAATCTTCTTTCCCTGCTTTTTATTTGTCACTTGAGGATTGGTTTGAAAACAACCTCCTCCATTCCACACACTCCACCCAAATTTATATAACAACTTCGAACTTCATGTTCCTATATAATTATGCACTCACCTCTATTCTATTTACACCAGGTTTGTTCTTACCCCAGGGCTTTTCTCCAGTAGCTTCTAAATTATTTGAGAATAGGGAGTGTTTAATTCATATTTATATCTACAAATGACCCTTACCTGTAGCACCTAGTTCAGTGCTTTGCATATAGTATATGTACAAAAAACATTGTTGATTTAACCTGAAAAAGTTGAAAACAAAAAGTTAAATGGAGATTCTAAACTATTCCTAGCATGTAAACATCCAAGGCAAACCCAGGATGAAATCTCGTAATTTTACTAGGGATAAATGTAAAGTCCTAGGAAAAACGAAGAGAAAAAGAACAGTTACTACATGCATACATTGTGCCAAGTGCTTTCACAAGAATTATTTCAGTTGATCAGAGATGCAAAACAGGCCAAGAAACTGTTAATTCAACAGGCTTCAAGTGGCATAGCTGGGATTTGAGCCCTGGATGCCTCTGTCCAGAGCCCATGCTCTCTATACCATGCTGTCTCCAGTGTAGCTCATCTAGAAAAGATTTTATGATTGTAGCAGACTAAGTCAAGCTTAGGAGTAGGAATTAATGATGTAAAAATAGTTTAGGCTTATTGATAGCAATGTTGATCCAAATCAAAGAGGTTAGTATCCTTGTGTCAAGGGTGTTAGGCACTAACTGGACTATATTTAGAGTGCTATGTTCATGTCTGAGGGCCGCCTTCTATCAAGTACTTTGCCAAATGAAATGTGTTGAATTACAGCTCAGGAAAGGATTAATCTCATATATGATAATATACAAAAAAAGTTTAAAAGTTGGGAATTTAGCATAGGGAATTCTAGAATGAGAGGGTACCAGAGAGCTGCATTTCCCATATGGAAGAACATTTGAAACAAAAACCAGAACTGGAACCAGCTAGAAAGAGGCTCAGCATTCAAAGTTTTTTTCCATATAATCTTTAGATTTCTTTTCTGACTAATTTGTCTAACATATTTATTTAAATTCAAAAGAGGCAACAATCCTTAAGGTGCATGGAAAGAGTAGGATGCATAACTTCCAAAGATAAATGACAATTTTATGGAACCTATGAAAAAATGAACTAAGCCTTAATTTTCCTTTTCGGCTTTCCAAAAAAAAATGAGAGAAACAATATCGTCTACCCATGACTCTCATAGGGATTGGCAAACAATTGACTCATCTACCTCTAGGCTTTACATCTCAGTTCCTTCTAAGAGTTACATAAAATCTAATAGCAGCCTCTCTCAAATAAGTTTCATCCTAGACTGATGGTAAGTTATTATTTCAGCTAAAAAAAAAGGTTTAACAGTCAATTAATTTGGGGAACACTGGGTTAAAGAGAGTTAAACATCTTTTTTTTTTAAACCACAGGTTTCTGAGAGCTTTATTATGCAACTATGCACCATGACTCTCCAAGGAAAACATGTAGCGTGCAGCAGTTCCCATTGCATTCTTCAATTAAGGAACATATTATGAGACCAGTTTTCTAAACTACTTTGGAAAATCCAAAAGTTTGGATCGTTGTACTGTTCATTTATGTTGAAATATATTGTGTATTGTTCATTTCTGTAAAAACAGTTCTCAAAAAGTGTTCGATGGCATTCATCAAATGAATTTGCATAAACACTCACACACACGTATGTGTATATATATATGCATATGTATTATATTAATTTTTAGAGTGTCCAGAACCAAGCTTAATAGAAGTGGAAATAGGGGAGGACAATAATTTAAGATATAAACATCTTTTTATCTCCTGTATCCTGTGGCTCTTCACCAGCTAGTCTTTAAGGTACACCATGTCACAGAAGAACACACGACAAAGGAATAGAATTCCCAGATCTGTAACATCCCAAACCTAGGACTCAGGGGAAAAAAGAACAGATTTGAAGAATATATGATGAGGTATTTTAACTGCTTTTGAAACTAGAAAAAGGTGTTTGGTCTAAGGGGAGAGGTAGAGGGCATCACAGCAGAATCAAAGAGAATACAGAAATCAGGTGGAGCCCTTAAGATACATCCATCTACTGATCTACTGAGTGGGGCCAAGACCCATGGGGAAGACAATAGAACTCCCAGGCAGATTTTGAAGATCTGTAAGCTAAGACTATAGCCATACAATCACCATGTCCTCAATTCCCATCCTGATGTTGGAAAATAGAAAACATCTGTTTTGTGTGCCTACATCATAATCAGTGAGGGCAGAATGTCCCAATGCCTAGCAGAATGTTTCTTGCAAAACTGGACCTAACACAGGGGGTTGAAGACCAGTAGGGACCTCAAGTTGGGGTCACCTACGGATAGAGACTAAGCCAGAAAGGAGATAATTGATGACATTCAAGTCCAGCGGCAAGTGGGAGCTGATTCACAGGGGCTTCTGAGAGCCTAGTGTGTGCATCTCTTCCTGGTTCTGCACCTTCACTGATGTCAAAGGTAATATGAAACTGGGCCTTCATGGGAGTATTTACACTATGGAAACCAACAAGCACTACTTCCAATTTGGACTGCATTTTTCCCCCAGAAAATCACTTTACCAGCACACCACTGGTTGCACCCCTCTTCCTGATGCCTCGATACTATGAAAAACTAAGAAATTTGATTAATTTTCTACCATCCTGTGAGATGGAAGGTCAAAATAGGAATTAAATTATTATCATAAAATTATGGCAGCACATTTCATGCATACCTAGCACTGTGGACTGAGATTTGTACACTACAAGTTAGCTATCACAAAATTTTTTTTTTAGAAATATTGTAATAAATGATAATTGAATACTTTTAGCAAGGCATGAAACGGGTTGGCTGTTAGCTTTGTTGAAGAAAGGAATTACCCAGCACTTAGCATGACACCAGAGATATATACCTAATGCCTAATATTTTAAAAATATTTTGTATTATGAAATATATATACAAAAGAACAATAGATTTCGAAGTACATTGTAAAAAAGTAGTTATAGAACAGATTTCAGAGTTCAGTTATGGGTTGCTGTTCCACAATTTTAGGCTTTTCCTTCTAGCCACTCCAAGATGCTAGAGACATGATGATTCAGCCATCATACTCACTTGTTATATTCCATCTTCTCTGTTATAACTCCTCCTTCTCCTTTGTTCTTCTCCCAATCTTTACAGGTATTTGGGCTCTGCCCATTCTAACTTTTTCATGTTGGAAAGGGTGTCGATAATAATGGCATAGGGAGATGGAACTAGTTGATATTCTTGGAGAGGTTGGCCCCTTCAGGTTTCAAGACTTATCTGGCCTAGAAACCCATCTGGAGGTTGTAGGTTTCTGGAAAGTAATGTGAAACTTTTGCAGTATCTCAGATAGAGCTCTCAGTGTTCTTTAGGGTTAACAGGAATGATTTTGGTCAGAGGTTGGCAAAATATGGTAATTAGCAATATCTACTAATATTTGTAAAAGAGTAGCCTCTAGAATATCTTCAACTCTATTTGAACTCTCTTAGCCACTGATACCATATTTTGTTATATTTCTTTTCCTGTTTTGGTCAGGAAGGTGTTGTTGATCCCACTGTGCCAAGGCCAGGCTCATCCCTAGGAGTCATGTCCCATGTTGCCAGGAAGACCTTTACCCCTGGAGGCCATGTCTCCCATAGTGGATGGGGTGGGGAGGGTAATGATTTTACTTGCAGAGCTGGACTTTGAGAGAGAGAGGCTAATATATATAAATATATTTTTTGCATGGGTAGGCACCGGGAATCGAACCCGGGTCTCCGGCATGGTAGGCAAGAACTCTGCGTGCTGAGGAGGCTAATATTAACATACCAGCAGCATAATTACTGCCTGCCATATGTCTTTGGAAATTACTTAATTAAAAATGTTCATTTCCTAATCTCTTTTAGAAGAAAAATCCTTTCTTTTCAAGGCTTTCATATATACTTGTTTCTATTTCCTGCTGCATGAGTACAAATATTGTTGGGTTCAGTCCAAAAGAAAACAGTTGGTTTATAGAAGAAATCTAATCGTTCCATGAACCATTTTGCTGTTGTGATATTTTAATGCATCTTACAGTCTCCAAAGTGCCATTAGAGAATTTTCATTTCAATGGTCATATAATTTCATCTTTATCAAATCTTAACTGTTCAGATACTGCATGTTGGATATTTGGAGACTGAGTAATACCATTCTGCCTTGGAGTAATAATCCCTGTTACTTGTTGACAGACCTGTATCTTTGTTTTGTATTTTATGTAAGTTTTTCAGATTACTTTATTATAATAACGAGTAGGTTGATATAGGGCTTAGACTTCTATTATTGTTCTGAGATATTTAATAGGAGTTTAAAGATTATTATAATCCTTAAATTAAAGGTTTATTCAGAACAATACGACTTTTTTATACAGGAGGAGCTATTATAAGAGTTTATTAATCATTGTGAATTTTATTCAGAGAAATAGCCATTTTTCTAAAGTTTTTAATGAGTATTATCTATGATAAAGGTAATGTTTCCATGGCATTTTCTTCTAAAATGTTTATGAAGAAAAAAGCAGAAGAAAGGATAAAGCTTTAGAAAATTACTCAAAACAACCCAAAGGATTTAATTACAGTGAGCAAGTAACTCATTTATTCAAAATTTCTGGCAAAAGGTTATGATTACTAAGAAGACTAAGATGATCAAGAGCTGAGGTTCAAATTCTACAAATTTCTTGGGTTAAGCTATTAATCCCTTTCTTGCTTCAAACAACTCAGCTTTACAAGAGGCAGGCCATCATGAATAAATACTGATAGATTTTTTTAGTGGATATAAAATAGAATATCTGTTTCAGGTCCCTGGAGGTGAGAGTAGGTGGGAAAATGATAGATTGCAGGATACATTCTAAGACATCTTCCTAAATTATTTAAAACCATTACCTAATTTACAAACATATCCAATAAATATTTCTGTGGCTACAAAAAGGAATCTAAGTTTTCTTTCTGCCTCAAGAATCATAAATATATTGAATAGGTTCTGTCCAATGGAATTCATTCATTAGACTGAAGTAAAAAGTCAGAGGCATCTCAATCTTAACATGATCAATACTATTCAATTAATTTTCCTCCCTGAAATTCTACTCAATGTTTTTGTTATAACTGTGAAAATGGGGTAAGCAGGTAGAGTTCAGAACCCCTTTCTTTGTATCACCTTATACTCTTAACCTTAAAAAGACACTGACACAATGTATGGCATTTAATTTTTTTCTGTTACAAGCTTGTCTTTTCCACTAACTCTAAATATCATGAGTATAGGACACATTTTATTCGATGTTGTTTGATTGGCATCCAGTACAGTTCTAGCATATAGTAGGTATTCCATAAATAATTGTATAATTAATTTAACTTGAATATTTAATTCTTGATCTTTCTACCACATATTATTGGTGCATTATGATTCTTAAATGTCCTTTTGACACTTCATGTATATAATTAAAGAAAACTCGCTTCTTTGTTTTCATTCCTTTAAAGAAATCCTGGAATAATACCTTTGTCCATGAGTCACAAGTTTAAATACCCACCAGAAAAGAAATTGCATAAATTAAAGGCATTGTTGCTGTATCCCCCCACCACTCAGTATTACTGGAATATGTGAAATATACAACAACAATTTTAACAGAATTCTCTGAATGGAACTGTACAATACAGAAAGAAAATAATAAGTATAAGTGGAAATTACATGTGAAAACCAAAATCCCCTTTGCCTCTCAAATATCAATCTGCCCACATGGTTAAGGGGTGGGCAGGGGAGAAGAATTAGTGTTATATTTTCCTGTGTTCAAATTGTGGGCATTTAACCTAGATTTTTCAGAGATGGACAGGTTCTCATATCTGTGTCATATTTCTGTTGTGTATTTTGCTTCCTGGTTTATTTAAAATCTTCCTGTGTTCAACAGACCTTATTAGCAGAGAAGAGAAAAAGAAATTACAGTGCCCTGGTTATATTTTACTTTCCTGTACCAGTAGTTACTTTGCTCTTCTTTCTTCTCTTACCATGGCCACTTTCCTCTCTGTCTCTGATTTTCCTTGATGGCCAGGGTCTCTTCTGGTCACTTTGTCTTCTCATTCTGATCAGCCCTTGGAACAGCTCGTCTCATTCTTTTCTCCATACTCTGCACTGTGTACATGGAGTCAGCCTTGAGGAGGAGAAGACTTTTGCTGGCCACAAATTTTCAGAGATCTGTCAATGGTTATCTTCTGATGGTATCTCTGGATGGGAAACTTGTCTTCCTCAACCAGTTGAGCTAGACATTTGAAATCCTTTTCTTTTCCTTGCCATTCCTGGACAGCTACCCTTAGGCCTTCCAACACTGATAATGAAATGAATGATTCTTGTCTTGCTAAATAAAGGTTTCCTCAGACTTCTTTTGACAGTGTCTTCAATAAGCAAAGCACAGTGGAAACTAAGCAGCCTTTTTTGCTCAATTGTTCCAATTCTGAAATCATCTATATGCATAATATCATGCTTAACTCGCTTCCGTTTCTTCAAGACCTGCCTTTATTCCTTCCCTTTCTGTAAAATGACCCAGATTCATTAGAAATAGTATGATAACCCCATATCAGGTCAGGCTCCCACAATCTGGTAGGAAGATAGGGGTTCACCAGTGGATAGAAGGGAAGGCAAATAAGAAAGGAGATGGCAAAAAGGCAGGTGAGAGAGGCCAGATAGCCTGTAAATTTCTATCTTGAGAAGGAGTCCACCAGCTTCCCTCATTCTTAAAAGCTGGGAGATAAAGGTCAGGCTTACTGTTGGCATCTCCCTCCTTGACCTTGCAGTTACATTCTGAGAAGAACAGGAGGAGGAAGTGACTGATTGTGCTTCAGAAGCTGTGCTAAACTTGCTGCTATCAGTGGCTTGGAGCCAACTTCCAGAGCCAGGGACAGCTGCTGCCATTACTGACATTGCCAAAGGGATAGCCAGCCTGCAAGAACCGCTCTTGGAGATGCCTACTGTGAGCACAGAGGGAGTGGCTGAGGTGGACCTGAACCCAACCATAGTAGGTTTCAAGGCTGTTTTGTGGGTAAACAGCCTGATAGCGTCCAATGTACCAGTTTTAACTTTTGTTTTCTGATATGTTACTTCCCCTCTCCATTCCCTGCAAAGGCTTTATGTGGATGGAATGCCGTTTCTCCAGGTCACCCAGAGGTAGGGTCCTCCCGAACCGCACCCCCCAAACTAGAGGTCTAGGCTGTATCCCCAAAGTCCTGCTGTTTAATTTTCATTTTCATGAGAATAGAAAATCAAGAGAGGAGGAAAAATGCAAGCCAACTGGCTGTTTGATTTATTTAACAACCTAAGTATTCATTTTCTAAGAGCTTTTAAATTTTTTTTTTTTTTTTTGCTTAATTACAAGAGTAATACTTGCTAAGGGCAGAAAAAATTCAAAAACCAAAAAACGTTAAGAAAAAAACCTCAAATTTGAATTTCATTCCAATCTTACTGAAATATAAGATATATAACATAATATATAAAGATACAATTATTTATATGTATAAAATATAATTTTAAATGTTTTTTAATATATTTAAATGTATTTTTACTTATACAATATAGAAAATTTGCCACAAAATATGACATATTACAATGTAATAATCAGCATAAAATATTTAATATAAAACATATATAAGGTAATATTCCCTTGATTCAAAGATGCACATTTAAACTCAACTTAATATTTTCTTAAATTAGAATACCTCTTATAGTTCATTTATAGAATAATTTAACAGTGCAGCTTAGATAAAAGGAAATATAAGATCTATGGGTGTATTAGAGTTTTTACCACAAAATTGTGTCATTAAATGCACATTTTTTGTAGCTTCAACAATTTATCAGTAACACTGTCTCATGCTGATACATATTCATCTACCTTCATGAATTTTTATAGCTGCCTTTTAATCCATTATATAGATTTACTGTGCATTCCAACTTTGACCATACTATAAGGCTTTAGACGTGGGAAGATGCAAGGGATAAAGACAATCTGCTTACCTTGGCAGCCAAAGGAATTTGAACCATCCCCTCAGAGAATAGTACCTTTGAAAGTAGGTATTTGGGCCTGGGCAGTTTCTGTACTAACAGATACATGGAGAAAGGTAAACCACAAACCACCTTATAGCCCATTAATTTTCAAAAAATATGCATGACATTGTCCATTTTTTCTGGGAAAAGATTTGGCTCCATTAGCCAACCACTCCTTCCTAGCAGCAGAATCCCTTCTCAGCTGACACCTTGGGGGATGCTGTATTTTGTTTTACCTAGAGGCATAACCTCAGTGGTACTCAGAAGCATGTCTGGTTTACTGTACAGCAGGGCAAGGTGGGCCAAGGGTCCAAACAGAATCAAACACCTGAGACCATTACAGAGTAGCCTAAATAACTGAGGGGAATATAAAGGAAGGAGAGCCAAAACAAGTTTATTGAATGTCTACCGTGTGCATTGCAATGCCTAATTCTTTTTCATATTGTTACAGTTGGAGTGGGGTGGGGGTGGTGAGAAGGAGTTTATATATTTGAAGGAGGCATTTTTCATATTTGAAGAATCAACCCTGCATGTGTTAAGTAAATGGCTTCTCCCATCTGCAGCATCCATTTGCTAGATTATTACTTTTTCTTTAGGAGAAAAAATGGTTAAAGGAACTTGGCTGTCCTCAAGTTCCTTGAGGTAGACCATTAATATTGTTACAAAACTCGTCGGTAAGAAATATGTCTGATAATTAGCTTTTATACCTGTTTTTTTCTTCACTTGGTTGATACTGGCAGTAGCCTAAATAACATGTGCCATAGATATTTGAAATGGTCAGTTTCAATGGCATGGGGTAATGGGATTTAGTAATTGCAATGAGTCTGAGCAGTAGTCTCTTTCCAAGATTAAAGTTGCAAAAAAACACCAAGTTAATGCTTTTCCATATGAGATGGTAGGTTGTGTGGCTTGAGACAAACCGAGGACTCACATCAATTTCAATATTAGAGGTCCCCTGCCCAATGTCTTTTTTTGGGGAGTTTCAGCTAGACATTTTATTTACTTTTAATTAAATTAGTGTTGATCATGGTCTAAGGCATTTGAATCATTATTAATTATGGCTACAAAATATTCTCAACATAGTTGTATTAATATTAAAATTGATACAACAATCAGAGTCAATAAGTAGCATTTATCAGTATTTTACAAAGTTTCCATAATTAGTAAGATCATTCAACCATTGTAAGTCTATTGGGGATGATCCAAGATTGACTACATTATGAAATAATAATAATAATTTAATTGGAGTATGGTGGTATTCATGTTTCTTCTTAGGGAAGCTAAGGGTGACTTCCTTTCCTTCTATACATTTGTTGTTGACAATAAAGTTAACATTGAAAAGCAAAATACAGATAGGCATCATTAATTAAGGTAATTACACAAGCTGTGTATTTTGCAACTGCGTATTCATACTGTTATAGGGTATAGTAGTCTATTGAAACTTTGCTTTCATAAAAAGAAACATCCCTATGTAAGATTAAAATATCATTCAATCACAACTGTCTATCAGTTCAGTTAGGTTAATAAATCATCCTCAGATGTCCTGTCCTCTTTGATCTTATTTAGACTCTTCTTTTGATTCTCTTTCATTCTCTCTGTTGCCTTAGAGTCTTAACTTGCACTGAGGGCTCTGGATTTGAATGCTAAGAGGGGTTGACTATTTCTCTAGTCCAGCTCCTTCAATAATGAGTGGGGAAATTAAGACCAGAGAAGTGAAATGACTTTGCTAGTCATACAGCTAATTAGCGGTAAAATATAAACTAGAATTCCTATACTCTACTCCAAGCTCAGTGCTCTTTCCAGACTCACTTTTATTTAGAGAAACTAAATAAAGGTGCTAATATCAAAATCATAATACCCATGAATATTTACTTATTGAATATTAGTACAAAGTAAAATTTACTTTACTCTTTTATTATCTCCTCTTTAGCCTCCAGATCACTTGCTTGTGTTTTCTAACATCTGTGACAGAATCAAGATTGGATTTAGACACAAACTCAATGAATGAGGAAGGATCTGTTTGTTTAGAATGAAGACTGCACAGGATACTACACATCTCTAGATCCATTGTGAGTAAAAGGAGGGCATCAGCCCCTGATGCCCTGTTTTAGTTTGCTAAAATTGCCACGATGCAATATACCAGAAATGGAATAGCTTTTAATAAGGGTATTTATTAAGTTTCAGGCTTACAGTTCTAAAGTTAAAAAAAAATTCCAAACTAAGGCATCCCAGGAAAAAGAGCTTGACTCAAGAAAGGTCAATGTCTGATACATGCGAAAGTGTCTGGCTGGCATCTGCTGGTCCTTGTTCCCAGTTCCGTTGCTTCCAGCTTCTGATTCCAGTGGTTTCCTCTCTAAGCTATCATGGGCCTTCATGTAGCTCCTCTGGTACACAAACTCTGGGTTCTGGCTTGCTTGCCATCTCATGGGAAGGCACATGGTAACATCTGCTGGGCTCTGCCCATGTCTAGGCATCTGCTCTCTCTGTCAGCACTCCAAGCTTCTCCAAACTTCCATGTTTCTGTTAGCTCTGAAGCAACTGTTCTCCAAACGCCTGCATTTGAGCTTTCTCCAAAATTTTTCACCTTTTAAAAGACTCTAATAACTAATCAAGACTCACCTTGAATGAGTAGAATCACATTTCCATCTAATCAAAAGGTCACACCCACAACTGAGTGGATTTTATGTCCTTGAAAAAAACAATCTAATCAAAGGGTTCCACCCTAAACAAGATTGAATGAGAATTAAGAAAACATAGCTTTTCTGGAGTACATAACATTTTCAAACCAGCACATGCCTTGACAAGGGTGAGAGAGGGAAACTCACCAAAAAAACATGGAATTAAATTAGGGAACTCAGAAATGGGTTTCTATCTAGAATTGACTAGGTTAAGTCTTGTTAAGGATTAAAATTGGACTGAAGACACAAATTAAATGTGGATACAGAAAAATTAAGAATGCCACATGTCTCATACCCTTGAGTTTGTAAATCAAGGTAGTTATTTTCATGCTTACCACACATGCATTGCTCTATATGGTAATGCTCTCCTTAGAGTCTGTCTCTTTTATCAAAGTATAAACTCCTACAGATTAGAGAGAAGAGCTTAGTCATTTTTGTATTTCCTATACCGTATACATTGGAGATGAAGAATAATTGTTTCTGTGCTGGATTGATTGCAAATGTGGCCACCGTGACTTGCCATACTGTATCCATGTCCCTTTCTATGTTGACATTATAGCTCTTCCCATTAAGATGTGGAGTCTCTTTCTCCACCCCTTGAACCTGGTTGATGTCTTCATTTTCTTTTGCACAGTAGAGTGCCATGAAAGTAACAGTTCCAGTTCTGACCCTGGGCCTAAAAAGGTCTTCTGCACTTCTGCTCACTCTCCTGGGATCCTGCCATCACCCTACAGCACAAGGTGATGTGATTTAGTAATTGCAACTAGAGTGTGAGCAATAGTTTATTTCTAAGGTTCAGGATACAAAACAAAGCAACCACAACAAAAAACAAAGTTGATACTTTTCCACATGTGATTATAGATTGCAGATGCTGCAAGGCCACATGCTGGGGAATCCAGTTGTCCCAGATAAGGCCATCCTAGACTAGCCTACATCTTGCCAACTACCAAACATGGAAGAGAATTCTGCCAAGATCAGTAGAGCCATCTGTCCAGGCCATAGCTATCGACAGATGCACGAATAAGACCAAGTGATACCAACAGAACCACCCACCTGACCTATCAACTCATGAAGTATAAATAGATGCTTATTGATTTAAGCCACTGACTTTGGGGTAAGTTTATTACACAGCTTTATTGGGGTAAGAGATAACTGATATAGCTTCTTAAATCCATTAATTGTTCAATACATTTAAAAAGATTTAAACAATAAGATAGTGGTAAAACATTGAATATTCATAGGCTCATACAAATCAAGAATTTGTATGAACTTATGAGCCACTTAATTTTCCCCTAGTGGCTCAGTAAGCACTCAGCGTATTCCAAAGAGCAATAATGCAAAAAATGATGTAATCCAGACATTTGCCCCTTTCTAAACGTGTGATTTTAAACAAGTCACTACATCATGGATTCAATTTTCTCTTTTATAGGACAGAGATGATAAACCAACTCTATAACCTCAGTGGATTATTATATTAAATGAGAACATTTTTTGTGAATGTATTTTTAAAGAGGGTTTTTTTTGAGGTGGGGGGGCAGGGACGGAAGGTGGATGGCCTGGGAATTGAAGCTGTGTCTCCCGCAAGGCCAGCGAGAATTCAACCACTGAATTGCCCTTGCACCGCCCTTTGTGAATGTATTTTGAAAGCTGTTACATACACTCCATATGCTGAATCCAGAAAATGAACTGCTAGCCTCTGGCGAAGAGTGAGATGAGGCTGAGAGAATGAACGAGTGGAAAAATTGTAGGTTGATATATAATCAGGAGGCACCTAAGGTCAATTGGTAACTGTGAATCTGTACATATATGCCTCATTCTCTACTCGCATTATCAAGTTTGGTGATGGATTTCTTTTCTTGACAAATTGCCATTCCAGGTTATTTCCTAGATGATATTTCCACAAATGGAAAATCAATCTCTATTGCCTGAATGGCACTAAAGAAAGTTATTATTTCACATCTGATCCTATAGAGCTTGCATTCAGATTTACCAGCAAATGGGTTAATAAAAACAGAACTACAGCCAATAGCAATTGAAAAATGTTACTTCTCTATCTGTTTACAATATGTCACCTTATATGTTGCATCCTCTGAATGATAAAACATAATTTACTGCATCATACAGTAAATCTGAAACCCATTTCTAGATTCTCCATAACATGAGACCTGTGTAAGATTTTCTATTGACTTTGAAATAGAAAAGAAGTGGTGTGAGAGAGAGATAAAAAATGAATGCATGTTTGAGGACGGTTATTTAATACTTATGTGGAAAAAAAATTTATTGTAACCTTGTCTAATGATTTGTAAAATTACTTATCTGTGAAAGTATTTAATTTCATTTTTATTTTATTTGGCAAAAAAACCCAAAGCCTCAGATTATTAAAGTATTCCCTTAACAGGTATGTATTTGGATGGTTTTACTCTCTGTTACTTAGTAAGGAGAAAAGAAGTTCTTTAACAGTTAATTCTTCTCCATTTAATTTTGATGCAATTCAGAACTGTTCAAAACAAACAAACAAAACAAGTGATTCTTTTAATGATTGCTTTAGAAATACACACATTTGGTATGGTATTGCTTACTTTTCCAAATTACGATGGGAAATACAGGTGTCACGTTGACGTTCTATTTTAGATGGCCAAGTAGTATATATATTCTACCTTGTTTTATAATACATATATAAGCTGACTCCACATTAAATTTTAATGTATTTTCCCTTTCCTTCATCTTCCTTTTCCTCTTTATCTTCTTGTATTTTACTGTCATCTTCATCATCATCACCTTCACCACCACCACCAGCATCATGCATTCTCATTACTACATCTTATCTTTTATAGACCTTTGTATCTTCTCAGTGCCTGGCATATAGTAAGTAGGCAATAAAAGCTTTTTCATTTAATATTATTTCTAAAATTATACTTGTTACTTGTGGGATGATTAAGCACAATATTTAATTAAATTATCCAAACAAAAATATGAAGTCATATTCCAAATTCATCGATAAGAAATTCTAAGTTTAGAGCGTTTAGACACTGGCTGAAAGGCCCCTGAATGGTAAATTGAGAAAGCTGAGCTTAAGACTATCAGTGTGGGTACAGGATCAATTAATGTGCTCTGGGAAAAATAAACCTTGTGCTTATAATTTCATCAAATACAACAACAACAAAAAGAAAAGCTAAGCTTTCTTAACATTTAGTAAGGAGATTAACAGCCGTAGATATATCATCATATAAATACACATATCTTTGGGGTTCATTTTCAACTGTTTTTAACAATACAGATTGTACTTGTTTCCTACAAATTACTATACATTTGGTGATTTAAAACAACAGAAATTTATTCTCTCATAGTTCTGGAGGTCAGAACAGGGCCACACTCCCTCCAAACGCTTTAGGGAAGGATCTTTTCTAGCCTCGTCCAGATTCAGGGAGCTCCTGGCATTCCTTGCTTACCTGCAATCTCTGTCTCTGTCTTCCCATGTCCTTCTCCTCTATGCCTCTGTGTCCCTTCGGCTTCTTATTTGGATAGCAGTTATTGGATTTAGGGCCCACCCCGAATTCAGGATGATTTAATCTCAAAATCCTTAACTTCTTCAAAGTCTCTATTTCCAAATAAGGTTACATTCTGAGGTTCCAAGTAGACTGATTTTGGGGGTACCCTATTCAACCTACTACAGGAGTACAATTTAAAAATTGGAATTCACTGTTATAAACAAGAGTTTTCTGAACTGTGGATTTTGACTCATTAATGGCAAGAAAAATAAATCTAAAGGGCCTGGACAAGATTTTATATGATTAGGATAGAATAGGACAGGACAGGACAGCATTGAATAGGATAGGATTGGGGATAGGATAGGTTGGAAAAGAATATTTAGTAATAGAGTGGAATGGAATGGAACAGAACAGAATAGAAAATATCATGAGAGTTTGCATTTTTCAAGTATAAATATTGCTTTGAGATATTATGTTTTAGGTATATCTGCATACATGCTATGATTTAAACGTTACTTCTTGCTGTGGGTCACAGTCTAAAAGGCTGTTCTGAACCACAATACTCTATTTCCAAGTGCTGCAAGACCACACATTTCAGACATTGTATTTGGTCAACAAACATTTTTAAGGTTTAATTCTATTAGTTAGGGCAATCCTCAGTGGCCATATCCTCCACATCCTAGACTCATCTAGTTCACTTTACACTCATATGTTACCTTCCTTGTCCCTGCAGACAAGTGAGTTTTGGGACCCTGGTTTTTGTTCTCTCTTATCTGTTCATTTCAGTTGTCTCAATAATTGATTTCAATATACCAAGATGACAAGTCCTCTGGCTAGTAATCTGAATAAATGAGGAAGACCCAAATCCAAAGACAGGTTTACCCCAATCCACTTGTTTCATTTTAGTGTCTGATGTTACAAAGTTGACACATGGCAATAAAAGTTATAGCGTGATATTAATCATAGTTGCTATTTCTGAGAACTTACTAAATGTCTCATACTGGGCAACACCTTTTATATAATTACTAATCCTGAAAAACAATCCTATAGCATGGATATTACAAATTATATTTTATATATGAAGAAATTGAAGCTTTAGGTAGTAAGTTATCTTGTCTAATAATATGCAACTGTGTGGCAGAGCCAGAAATTAAATTAAAAAATTTCTGAACCAAACTGTTTTTTCTTCCATCAAATGAGGTGCATGGCTAGACATTTTATTCTCAAAAAATTTAGGACTTCAGCCTGGTGATCAAGTCTACATTATCAGTTATATAAACTATGTTGATAATAAATACACTAGATATTATGTGAAGAAAATTACACTTTACCTCTGTGATCTTCCTCCCCAAAACCCAAAACCCCAGTTTAATCATGAGTCAAACATCAGTTAAATCCCAGTAGTGGACATCCTAAAAAGTACTTGGCCAGTACTCCTCAAAACTCTAAAGGTTTTCAAAAACAAGGAAAATCTGAGAAATTGTCACAGCCAAGAGCAGACTAAAGAGACATGACATCTATGCCGTTTTAAAACTATTATGTACCCCAGAAAAGCCATGTTTTAATCCTAATCCAATCTTGTGGGGGAGCCATTTCATTTCATCTTGATTCAATATTGCAGGGTGGCAATTTTTGATTAGATTATTTCCATGGAGATGTGGCATGACAAATTGTGGGAGTGACCTTTTGATTAGATGGATATGAGACTCCACTTATTCAAGGTGGGTCTTGACTAGTTTACTAGACTCCTTTAAAAGGGGAAACATTTTGGAGAAACTTCAGATACATATGCTTAGAGAACAGTTGCTTCAGAGCTGAGAGAGACATGGATGTTTGGAGATGCTTGGAGTGCCGACAGAGAGAGCAGATGCCTAGACACAAGCAGAGCCCAGCCGATGTCACCATGTGCCTCCCATGAGATGCCAAGCAAGCCAGAACCCAGTGTTGTGTCCTGGAGGAACTAAGTGAAGGCCCACAGATGTTTACAGAGGAAACCACTGGCTTCAGAAGCTGAAAGACACAGAACTGGGAACAAGGACCAGCAGATGCCAGCTGCATGCCTTCCCAGATTAGACTTCTTTGAGCCAAGGTATATTTCTCTGGATGCCTTAGTTTGGACATATTTATGACCTTAGAACTATAAACATGTAACTTATTAAATTCCCTTTTTAAATGCAATTCCATTTCTGGTATTACATTCCAGCAGCTTTAGCAAACTAATGCAACATCTAAATGAAATGAGGTAGCTTAAATGGAATCCTGGAATATAAAAAAGACATTAGGTAAAAACTAAGAAAATCTGAATAGAGTATGGAATCATTTAATAATGTATCAATATGGTGCAATAATTGTAACATATTACAATAAATGTAATATGTTACATTAATATAAGATGTTAATAATGGGAGAACTCTGTGGACAGCAGGTGTGTATATGGGAAATCTCTATACTATCTGCCCAACTTTCCTGTAAATCTAAAGTTCTAAAAAGTAAAGTCTAGTAATTATAAAAAATGCAGAGAACTCTAATTTCACAGAAGAATGCAATCTGTTTCACCCTTTCTGTGAACATTTCCTGAGTATGGATTTTGGCTACCTCTCCCCAGGACTGGCCATAAGAGATTCCCAGTGGCCTGCAATCTTTCCTTCTTCTAATCCAACCTAAACACTGATGACCGGCCTAAAACACTTCCTACAAAACCTGCAATGGTTCTCCTTTGCCTGTACCACTTACTGGTTTAACATTCAAAGCTTTTCCCTAGCTTTGCCCACTCTATCTTTTTCCAGCCCTTACCATTAAGCCAGTTAATGAACATCAACTGAGTGCCTAGAATAACTCTGCTCACTGGGCACTGTGCTAGGGAGTAAGGATACACAGATGATTAAACTGTCCAAGTGCTCTATGGTCCAGGCAGGCTGAGTTATTTGACATTTTCAGAAAGTCCCTCTAATTTCCCACCTTCACCCTTGCTGCTCCAACTACCCTTCTCTGCTAAGTGTTCTGCAGTCATCACTACTTATCCCAATGCCATGCTTTCAAGTTCCAGATTCAATATCTCCTCTATGGTCCTCTCTGGATGCCTATCTGCATCTTTTATGTGGGAGCATCAGTCCACGTTTCCTTTGTGTATGATAAAAAATACTTTCCATCCAAATCTTCGCATTTGTCTGCTCGCTAGCTATATGACCTTGAGAAAAATTATTTAAGCTTCATGATCCCCATTTCACACAGGGACAAGAATATAGCATTATTTAAGTGTAAATGAGGAAATGTGTAAAATGACCAGCTATGGTTCCGATATGTAAAAGACGCTGAAATAGAGTTATTTGCATATATAGTGTTAGCATCCTTTAATTGTAGTTATTGAGTTGTAACAATCTGTCAGGCATGGTATTCAACATGGTATGGTCGGTAATTTATTTAATGTACATTATAACCCTCCCAGGTAGCCAGTGTTTTCATTACCTTTGTAAAAATTAGAAAACCAAGATGAAGAGCATTTAAATAATTTGTCAAAGATTGCACAGTTAATACTGCAGAGCCAGGACTCCAACCTGCAATGCCTGCCTGCCTTCACAGCCTCCCTGGCTACCTCTATCTACCTTATTAGACTGTAAGCGTCCTGAAGACCAGGATCATCTGGTACATTATTGTATAGGCTTTGCATATTGTAAATATTCAGTGTTTTAAATTGAATTGAAATGTAAATTAATGTAATTATTATTGGAGGCATTTCAGAATAATTAATAAGCTGCACACTTGGACAACTGAGACTACAAGAGAAAAGCCATTATTTGCACTGCAGATGGCATTTTTTAAAACTGAAGTGACACTGACTGAATGAAAGTTTAGGTTCCTTATCTCTATTTAAAATGAAAAGCTTTTATTGTAAGCACCATTATGTCTTCTTTTCGCAACAGCGGTAATTCTCTCCTGAAATTCACAAAAGCCCTAATTCTTAAAAAATGAAGCCGCTAAAGCAGTGTGGTTTACTCAAACAATAAAAAGCACTCTGTCTACAGGACTCTTTGCAACTTTCCTTGAGCTCTTCTTCCTTTCTACAGAACAGGCTTTTCTCATTAGCTCCATGAGTTGAATTACAATGTCTGAATCTCAAAGGAAGAGTAAGCAGTATTTAGCCAGAGGGCAAAGGTGCTAAAGGTTGAAATACTCAGGAATTCATGGTTAGGAGATCCAGAAATCAGAAATTGGTGGTAGTGGAGGTAGGCAGAAGGGTGGGGTGCAAGAAACAATAAAAAGCAACACTGCCCCCCCCCCACAAAAAAAAAAGCAGGGCAAGATACCCTGTTAAGAAATTGCAAAGAGTCAAAACAAAAGATAAAAATCCTTTTAAAGAAGAGCCGGTCCCTTGGATTGGCTTGGCTGGGGAATCCGGGGGAATAAGTGAGCTGTGTCTGAAAGATAGCATACAGGTTAGCCTGGTTGTAGAAAACAGTGGAAACAAAAGCAGATTAACAACCTCCTTATATTTAAAAAGAAGAGTGTTTCTTTCCCTTTTAATTTCACAAGAACATATGAATGCAGAATTAGGTCTTTTGTGTAATTCATTTAATATAAAGAGAGGGAAAAATGCCATGTGAATACAAGTCATTACGCTTCTGTTCTACCTTTTCCCAGGTGAATTGCAAACACTCTTATGCATATATCCACAGTGAGTGATGTTTAACATAAAATTAATTGATCTTAATGAACAGAACAGCCAAAACAATCCACCTGGAATTTCACTGACGGATACTTCTTCAGAATGTCTCTTCAGAAAAAGCAATCAAGTTTTTGCGTATTTTTAGATATTGCTACCTAGGCAGGATTTTCAGTGGAAATATGGGCAATAAAACACATACTGGGATTTGTATGGATGCTTGGAGGTGATTAGACCAGCTACCAGTATAACTTATTATAGGGACAGGGCATATTTGGGAGATAAAATGAATGACAGCAAAGGATTTCTTAGGAATCCTACATAATTTTATATTTGGTTTACACTCTTTCCAGCTGTGAAAGGCTCAGCCCAGGTGGCCAAAAGCTAATACTGTCACTTTGTGATGTGTGAATTTAGCTGAGCTCCAGCTGGTTGCTATCAAGGCTAATATAAGGCAGTATGGTGCCACTACCTGGATGAAGACTTTCCAGAAGTGTGAAATATCACATACCTCCTGTTGGAAGTCTTCTTATTCTTCCAATTTCATCTGTGTCTGAGTTTATTGCACTGAGGAGTTCTTATTTCTGTCCTCCATACAAACAGGCTTTTAGTAAATTGACTGAGTGGGTGGGCAGTATTGGAAACTACTGGAGAACAGGGTTATGGGAAAGGGAAGGCATTTGTCTTCCACCCCGTTCTGTTCTCCCAGCTGCTGGAGGCTATTAAGGCTTTAAACTTTGTTTATTAGCTGGAGTGGGAGGGGTTGAGATCTGTATCAGTGCGTGTGTCCTTATTTGATGTCTGCTGACTCATTTGTGTTTCAAAGTACATACTCTGTCAATTCTCAAGTGTGATTTCTCAGAGTGATAGGGAATTCTATTTTTAAAGCTACACGAGCTTGATTGACTACCTGGTTGTAATGTTTGTCAGTGTTTAAATGTCAACGGGAAGCAATTATCAAAACTCTTCCTCTATTCCTTATTTTCAGATTTATCTTTCTACCTTGGATTTTTTTTTTAGGTACGAAGTGATAGTATCATCAAATGTTCTTTGGGTTTGTTAGGTCTCATGTATTGTAGACTTCCAGGTAATGATTACCTCGACTTTGCAGCCTATTTTAATCCTTTGTTATTTAGACTGAGCAAATAATATCATTCACCTCATTATTTTTTAGTTTCTAGGCACTGGGTGTTGAGAGATGAGATTCTTTGCTTTCATAGAGTTTAGAGTCTAGTATAGTTTCTCTATATATGTATTTCTAGCAAATTACAGTGATTTACAAAGTGGTCCACTTAGCAGTTAAGGAAGGTGTGGGTTCAAAGACAGCACACCCCAACACCATCTCCTTTATGCCACACATATCCCACACCTTACTGTTTTGAATGTTTAGATTTGCCTGTTGTATCCTGGCAGATTAAAAACTGGGGAAGAAATAACCCTAAAAGGGAATTTGGTTCAATCACAAAAGAAATAGTGCTGGAGTGGATACAGGTTAAACATAAAAAGCAGAGTAACATTCAATCAACAGGGAAGCCAGAAGAGCCTACAGATTATTCTCTGAAGGAATTATGACTGGCTACTTAAAGAAGCCTCCAAACACAGAGTAGTATTCGAGGATCATTCAACTTGATGTGGCTTTGTTACTAGACAAAGGCCAGGGATTCTTTTCCCAGATACACTCAATAGCCAATTCCTGAGACACCGGGGTTTCAAAGAGACAGTTTATTACTAGGTGTGCAGTAGGAGAGCAGCTGGCCTATAGGTCCAAAATCCATCTCCCTGAATTGCAGTAATTCTGATAGTTTTATTACAGAAAATAATAGGCAGGGTCTAGGACAATGAGCAAGTGGCCCCAGACGATCTAATTAGAAGTGATCTAATTACTGAGCATGCGCAGATTGATGACATGCTTCCTCACAGAACAGGTGTAAGAAAACGGCAGAATGAGCTATAGGTGACTCGTAGGTTAAAGTACATCAGGCAGACCCACTTTGGTCTCGATTATCAAGGAACTCTGGGCTTGGGGGTGGGTTAATTCTGGGCTGACCCAAGACCCTTCATTAATAAACCTTAGGGGCTGTCTTTAGTGATTACAAGACTCTAGATTTGAAAAACTGGGTAACTGGGTACAAATGAAGGTAGTCACAGGGTTTTTACAATCATAGGGGCAGAAAATAAGGGCTATACAATCATTATCAGGGATCAAGACAGCTGGATTACAATTTAGAGATATCAGGAATTTCCCTCTGCTTATGCAAATATACCAGAAAGCAAAAAGGAATATCTATATAATGATTCAATAATCAAAAGCATCTGTTAAATCTTGATTCCTCAGTGACAGCTTTAGGTAAATAGAGACAAGGACTAAATTTACTGGTTTGGTGTACTCTGTTCTTGCACCTTTAAGAAATTGGAGGGTAGAATCACAGGAACATCTAAATTAGTAATGAAAAGTATTTCTGTAAATCATGTAGTAAGTAGTAGGTTGGGCGATTTGAGAACTGGTTGGTGATTTGTAATGACCCTTTAAGAATGTTCTAAGGATCTCATTAAAATACTGATTCTGATTTTGTAGGTCAGGCAGCGTCTGGCATTTTGCATTTTTAATAAATTCCTATGTGATGCCTGTACTGCTAGTCCAAGGACAACTCTTAGAGTAACAAGAATCTAAGAGACTGGAAGTACAAATAGTGGCATATCCAGTGTGAACAGTTACGACTTAAAGGAGCCTTCTGATAGCAGTTTAACTAGTGAAAACTCAAAACTAAATTATTTACACAAGACTAGAGAGCATTAATCAAAATTCAGGAATGTTTTAGAGGAATTAAAATTAGTAGAAATGAAAATAAACTTTAAAATAGAAAGGGGAATTCCTGGAAAAGGAAATAGTCAATGGAATTTGAATTAAATGTGCTAAAGAGAATAAATATTAGGAAAATGTGTTTAAAAAGTGGTATTACAAGGATTGTTAGCTAAGCATGGAATGGTTTAGACCGTAAATAAAATGACCTTTTCTAAGTAGAAACTTGGATAATAAATGGGCAGGTAAAATATTTATTAAACCATTTTTCTCCAGTAAGCAAATTATGAATGCAAATTGGCATGTATATACTTAATGTCCCAGTAATTAGTTATAAAATAAAACATAACTACAGACATTATGAAGCATATTAATTAAATTGAGCCCAGCCTTTTCAATTCATGGATTTATAGTTAGCTTGCCTGGAATCTGAGTTTTTGTTTATTTTTTATTGTTTGTTTACTTATTTCATATCCAAATATTACAGGGGACATATTCACTATGTTATTTTCCCTCACAGTTTACCTTAAATGGCAAATGGTGGCCTGTTCGTTCTAGACCTTTCCTGAATGCACTAATCTTAAATTGTCAGTCTCTCCCTAGATTGTTGAGTATAAAGAGATGTTCTAACCATTCAATATATTTTTTAAATCATTTACATCAATATTTGATAATAGAAATGATTAAAAGTATAACAGATGCCTAAAGGAAACTGGGTTTTTTTTTGTTGTCATTGCATTGCTTGAAATAGGAAAAAATGAAAATAGTAATGATTGGAATGATAGTAAGAAAATAAGAAATCTAAAAAGTCATCAACCAGAAGATCAGTTATAATCAGTTGGTCAGCATAATCTAAAATAGCAAATGAGCATTAGAAAATTCACACAATGAATTAGAATCTGAACCCACTTGAAGAGGCATGCTTTGAATCAAAAATCCAAACTTTATGTTATCAATATATAATTAGTTCCTTTCATATTATCTTCTATTTAATTCAATAAATACTTATTCCACTAAATGCCAGGAATTCTATTAGGTAGAGGGAATAGAAAGATATTCTAGAATCATTTCCCTCCTTAGGGAAAATTCTGTGTCTAATTCTTCCATCCTGCTTCCTTGCATTTTACTCCCACGTCCAAGCAGCACATTCCCTGTGAGTTACATTCAAATATACAAAACTGAGATAGCTTGGAATTGACAAAGAAATACAAAACAAATTATGTAAATACATTACAATCTGTAATATAGCATTTCTATGAGTTCTTCGGGAAAATGTCACTGATGTGATTGAAGTCAATTCTCTATGTTATGAAGAAGTCAATTCCCTAAAACTCCAAGCTTTCACCTTCACATATAAGAATTTTCTTAATGTTCCATTTGGGTAATCTAATTTGGGTGATGAGGGAAATTGTAGTGTCATCCTGTATATTGGCATTTTACTTACAAAATGTTATCATGAAATTTTCTCTTAGGGAAAAGAGAGACACAACTCATAATATCTATGTTAGATTTTAAAGTAAACGCCAGCATAGCAATAGGTTTTATGTTTTATTTTTAAGTTTACCATGAGAGATAAATTTGTCGTAGTGAGTACAACATAGCCAGAGAAATCATTAATCTCAAATGGTTGCTGTTTCTTAGTGAGACCCAGCAGGTGAGTCACCAGTTTTTTCATCCCTCAGCCCCCATCTGGGTCTTAAGAGGAACTAAGCCTAGAGGTGCTGGAGACACACCTTCTAATGGAAGGACTGGTGTATAAGAGCATGTGTGTGGTTCTCACAGAACTCAGCTGATGAGGCCATTTCAAATCTGATGACTGTCCTCAAAGAATAAGCAAACAATTAATAAAATGGGCACACAGAACTGAGGCTGAGCTGGTTCATCGTGTAATTCCTTATTTATTTCCTCATCACACTGGTGCCATGAGATCTGCCATAATAAAAGGGAAAAGAAAAAGAATGTGTGGGCAGGTAATCTTGGCAGCTGCTCCATGGCATGGTCTCTACCCCTCTTGAAGATTCATAAGGATATTACTGTATTAAAGTCTCAGGGAAGCCTGGAGTATAACTTGAATTCAACATGTCCCCATTTTTTTCTGACTCTTTGTAACCACCCCTTATCCCACTTAATAATATCTGGAACTTGTTTGGGGGAATACACTTTGCTACGCTAACCTGACACCCCAGGAAAGTTTTCCTAAAGAATACAGTTTTCCTAAGATAGGTAAGTAAACCTGTGTGTGTGTGTGTGTGTGTGTGTGTGTGAGAGAGAGAGAGAGAGAGAGAGAGAGAGAGAGAGAGAGAGAGAGAGAGAAGAGAAGAGAAGAGAAGAGAAGAGAGCGAGAAATTGAGAAGCTTGAAATAACATCTGAGTATCAGGTATTCTTAGGGGAGCTGATGAAATGGTTAAGAATATATCTTAAATTAATAACAACATAATTGTCACACAGTCATTTCTAAATTAATATTACTGTGTATCATTATTCCTTAATTCTCACTTTTACTTTTAAGACTTAGGAATCTCCCCCACTGCTGGTAACTAACAATTCATGAGAACCCTTCCAAGAGAATCAAGTTTTTGCTATCCCATATGAATGGTCCAGTTCCTAGCCTAGGTATGATTCTGATCCCTGTAAAGAACCCAAACATTTAAAAAGTTTAAAAGCTAGATATCTGGTAACTAAAGGCAATCCAATTGTCTAGTTGTCAGGATTTATTACCTCTTTTCTCAGCAGCCCTATTTTGTAAAACTGCTTTTAGGAGAGAATAGTGTACCTCTCATGGCACATGACATGCTCAATCTAGGAAAGTAACAGCCTGTTTAAGATATATTAAAAGACTTGGGTTTTCTTTTATTAAAGGCTGCAGAGTGCTACGTCTGGTTATATCTCCTGTCCAAATCCCAGGGGTTAAGAGGAGCTCAGTAGCAAACCTGCAGCCTCCTCAAAGAATTATTCTACTGATACTGGCAGAAACGATCCCAAATTCCTATCCTCCTCAGTGATGTCTTGCTCTTTGGGGATTCTCTCCAACAAATCGTTCAAAAGAAGTGGTATAGTGTGCACAATATACCAGAATACTGTGCACTAAACATTAGAATAGTCCAGCTCTGTGTTTTCTTTGAATCCTTATAATTTTTTTCTTAGTTTTACAGTGTTTCTTTCTTATGACACCCTTTTCCTTATGAATTGAAAATCCAAGGCACTGGTTGCTTAACACAAAGCTTACAATGCCCTTCTAATTAATTCCTAAAGAATAGGTTTTATGGAAACTGAATAACTCATCTACTTAACGCCTCAACAAGATGGGGCTTCTAAATGTCCAGCATGGTATCCATTCATTCATTCACTGATTCATTCATTCATTGAATTCAACATGATTTATTGAACAGTTCTTATGTTCCAGTCAGTTTTCTTTTTAAACTTCGGGAATGAGCAAAAAATAAGGGAAACTTAAAATCAAGTCCCTACTTCATGGATTGCACATTCTATTTAGAAAATCTATTGCATGCTTATTATAGGTCACATTTCCAGGCACCTTACATATATGTATTTACTCATTTAATCATCATGATAGCAGAGTGTGGTAGATACAATTATGATTACCCCCATTTTAACGATGAGGAAGCTAATGCACAGAGAGATTAAATAACATGCCCCAGGACCATAAAACTTGTAAATGATGGAAGCAGCTTTGCCCAGTCATCTGGCTGTACCATATGTTCTTAGCTACTACCTTTTACTGTCTTTCAGTGATTATAACACTATTCCAAGTAATCTAGAAATGTTGCCCAACATTTATCTGTTGGAGAATTACATGAGTGCTCCATGAAGGCCACCGGACTGCATCTAGGTCTGAATGCCTTCTAATTATTATTTTCTTTTAATTTCACTTTGAAAATGTGTAGTATAGTTAAGACAATAATAAAATCATTAATGGGGAGTAATAAGCCAACACCTGACAATTAACAAGTAGAGCAAAATGAAAGGAAGGCTGGACTAATGTAAAGTTGGCCATGCCAATAGGAATTTCATAAGAATAAGTACAGATTGCCCACAGTCATCGCTTTGCAATGTTATACTGGAAGTTCTAGCCACAGAAGTTAGGTGAGAAAAAGAAATAAATGGCATCCAAATTGGAAAGGAAGAAGTAAAACTTTTCCTATTTTCAGATTATATGATCCTCTCTATAAGAAAAATCTTAAGACATTCATAACAAAGCAAAGCGGCAGTATAAGATCAATAAGCAAAGATCAGTGATGTTTCTATCCACTAGCAATGTGCAATCTGAAGAAGAAATCAAGAAAAAAATTCCATTTATCATAGAACTACAAGAATCAAATATCTAGGAATAAATTTAACCAAGGATGTACATGGAAAATTAGAAACATTGCTGAAAGAAATCAAAGAAGTTTTCAATAAATGGAAGTAAATCCCATGTTCATGTATTGGAAAACTAAATTTTTTTTTTATACATTCTAGGCATTCCTAGATTATACCATCTCAATCTTCAACATCTATCTTTCTTTCTGATTTCATTTATGTCCCCAGCCCTCCTCCCTCTATCATTCTCACATGCAGCTTCATTCAGTGTTTTAACATAATTATATTACAGTTAGGTAGTATTGTGCTGTCCATTTCTGAGTTTTTTGTATCCAGTCCTGTTGCACAGTCTGTGTTCCTCCAGTTCCAATTACCCAATATCTTACCCTATTTCTGTCTCCTGATGGTCTCTGTTATGAATAACATATTCCAAGTTTATTCACCAATGTCAGTTCATATCAATGAGACCATACGGTATTTGTCCTTTAGTTTTTGGCTAGTCTCACTCAGCATAATGTTCTCAAGTCCATCCATGTTGTTACATACTTCATAAGTTTATTCTGTCTTAAAGCTGCATAATATTCCACCGTATGTATATACCACAGTTTGTTTAGCCACTCGTCTGTTGATGGACATTTTGGCTGTTTCCATCTCCTTGCAATTGTAAATAATGCTGCTATAACCATTGGTGTGCAAATGTCCATTTGTGTCTTTGCCCTTATGTCCTCTGAGTAGATACCTAGCAATGGCTTTGCTGGGTCATATGGCAATTCTATATTCAGCCTTTTGAGGAACCACCAAACTGCCTTCCATAGCAGTTGCACCATTTGACATTCCCACCAACAGTGAATAGGTGTGCCTCTTTCTCCACATCCTCTCCAGCACTTGTCATTTTCTGTTTTGTTGATAATGGGCATTCTGGTGGGTGTGAGATGATATCTCATTGTGGTTTGATTTGCATTTCTCTAATGGCCAGGGACGTTCAACATCTCTTCATGTGCCTTTTGGCCATTTGTATTTCCTCTTCTGAGAAGTGTCTGTTCAAGTCTTTTTTTTCCATTTTGTAATTGGATTGGCTGTCTTTTTTGTTGTTGAGTTGAACAATCTCTTTATAAATTCTGGATACTAGACCTTTATCTGATATGTCATTTCCAAATATTGTCTCCCATT